>JAJOOH010006810.1:0-11889 GCA_029582605.1 Solanum gracilifrons | reverse complement strand
TTCTCTATTCAAAATTGAAGTTAAAATTATAGATGAAATTATAAAACACAGTTGACTTAGATTTTCAAATGATGTGTACCCAAATGGTATATTTAAAATATGGATATGATTAAAATTATATATTTTGTTATATAAACTTTATAATAATGATACCATATAAATTTACAACTCACGTTTAAATAGGAATAACAATATCAAATAACTGGAGTTTTGATTATGACATAGCAATTGAAATAAGTAAATTGCACATATATTCTGAATATTCGTCTATAAGGAAGTATTATGTGAGATGTACTTAACTAAATGATTGTATCTAATTAAAGAAAAATAAGTAAAAAAAATCATTGTATTTAATGAAATTTTGATAATTCATCTCTATGTGTTACGACGATAGCCAAATACTTTGATATTGAACAATAAGTCACCATTCAACGATCAACATTCATCGCTCACAAAAAAGAATAAAAAATTTCAAGTATAGTTTAAAAAAAAAAAATAGTATTGATATTCCCTCCATTTTAATTTGATTTTCTCACTTTTCTTTTTAGTCTGTTTAAAAAAGGCTGGAGTATAGTTTGACAAAAATATGTAGAATTCAACATTAAGTGATATCGGATCATTTTGACTAT
Source organism: Solanum gracilifrons (assembly GCA_029582605.1). Classification (NCBI taxonomy): domain Eukaryota; kingdom Viridiplantae; phylum Streptophyta; class Magnoliopsida; order Solanales; family Solanaceae; genus Solanum; species Solanum gracilifrons. The sequence continues at coordinate 11,260 of JAJOOH010006810.1, read as the reverse complement.
ATGCCTCGATTTCAAGACCGACGGCCCTACTGAATGACTAGTTTTTTTCTTTCTAAAAACATCCCAAGACAAATTTTAACCATTTTTGTTTAGAAAATACAAAAGACCAGACAAATAAGAACATTCTAACAAGTAACATTTGTTTAATGTTTTATTTCACGGTTCAATTTTTGACTCTTTAATCTTGAATAGATAGTTCGTCTTTTTAAGATTTTGAAACTCAATTTTAGATTTTTCAAAAGTGGAGTTTATAAATTAAAGAGTTAAAAGGTAAAAATAAAAAAAAACTACTTAAAAGTGTCTCAATTTTTTGAATTTTCTACTAGAACTAATCAGTCAGTTAATAACTAAGTATATTCATACACTAGGTAATGCAAGTATGAAAATCAAAAAATTTGTTTACTTCGAACTATTTTGACTCTTTAATTAAAAAATAGTTCATTTTGTCAAAATGAATTTTTGATATGAATAAGAAGAGAAAGAACACTGTAATGAATTTTTGATTTTGATATTGATAAAAAGAGAAAGAACACTGTATTATAAGATGGCAACCAACATTGCTAGTATGTACTATTTATAACTACAAAAACAGAAAACTTGTGCAGCCGCATATTCAGACTCACCTTTCATTTCCCCCTCTTTATCACTCTCCTTCTTCATTGGAAGGCTTGATTATTCTATTTTATGACTTTTTCTATTTTTTTGTGTCAAGTGTCTGAGAAATGCATGATTTTGTGGAATATTTCTATCTGTGATTAGTTTTACTTCTATTAAGCTAAGGACTATACCTATAATGACCATTTTGGTTACTATGGGTAAACAATGGTTAAAGATTTTGAATAACAAACTTTTGAAGTAGTAAATTGAAAATTTTAGGCTAGATTAGTTTCAGACAAGCAAGGTGGAATATTTGGAAATAGATTGGGTAAAATATCTAAGTTTGGGTTGATTTTTCTATTACCTAAGATATTTAGAAGTATGTAAGATTTTTCATAATCGAATTCGGGCGAGTAGAACTCTTGATATTGAACTTGACGTGAAAGAATCGATTTGACTACATCAAAGTTTGAAGGTGTGTTGTGATATATACTACTTTGGGAGGATTTTCGAGGTTCTATACCATGCAAGACACTATTAGTGGATGACATTCCGCTATAGTGAATACAATTAATTTCCTTTATAGCAGGATTGGGGGTCCGATTGGGCCGATATTGCGAGTCAGTGATATTTTTATGCAAAAAATTCTCAAAACTGCCCATTGTTTGACAGTTTCATTTTGGGATAAGCGATAGAGACCTATGATATTAAAGGTTATGATTTGTAGTCAATGGAGATAGAAATTGGTGGATAATGTATTATGTGTACAAAGCCATAAGAAAGTCTTGATTTTGGGGAATCCACTTTTAAGTCATTACAAAGCCATAAGAAAGTCTTGATTTTGGGGAATCCACTTTTAAGTCATAAAGTTTATAGCAGTGTATTCTTATCGTTTTTATATACTTAAGCTCAGCTACAGCCTGGTACCAAGTCGACACACCCATAGATGATGAATTCATCAAATACCCCAATCTTGTGACATATCTGGAACGTTTCATTTCTAAATTTGTCAAAGCCAAAGGTTAGTTTCTGAAAAGACAATCTTTTTAATTCCTTTTTTTTTATCATGATATCTTGTAAGAAGTTATATGTTCTAATGAAGTTATAGTATTGATCCTTACGGGGATAAGCGTTAATGACTTAACAAGTTATGAAAATAAGTGTCGTGAGTACTTTGATGTTTAACTGACATATATTTGTAATGGGTTATAGATGTTGTTGATTTATCATTGCGGAGAGGTAGTTTTGATTTTGTGGAGGAAATAATAACCCAATCAGAGTGCATTGGAGTTGGAAGCTATGACATAGTACACTTAAGTAAATTCCCACAAGGAAACCCAACAGGTTTGCTTCAGGGAACATATGTTGTGAAGGCATGCAAATCTTCGCATACATATTATGTAATGTCTCAATTCTTGATCTCATTATCGTTTTTTCTTTTTTCGCAATAATGTTATTGCCCCTAAGATATACATTGTTTTAAAAATCTCAATATCTCTCACCTTCCTTAAAAAGTCTACTAAGAGAATCCATGGTCTAACATATTTTTTTCATTTTTATAATCTGAGAAACATTATTTGCCACAAATGAAGTATGAAACTATCCTACAATTGTTTGGCTACGGTCACGATGGGCAAAGGCAGTACTTGATTATGGAATACGTTTCTGGTGGTACTCTTACCAATAAAATTGGTGGTATGTGAGGCATTTATTTATGTTAAATTACTACTTCTCTAGTATTTCATTATTAAAGTTATTTCGTTGTATTTTACATTTTAATTTATGTGACTTTCTTATTGTAGAACTAGAGTATGGTGAAACATTGACCATTATGATTGACGTGTGCAATGGTATACATGCTATACACAGTCATGAAATCGGAGACCGGCTAATTCATGATGATTTGACCCCAAGAAATACACTCTCACAAAGGTATTTATAAAACCATTCACAATTATCTAATTCAGACATGTGTCAAAAAAAGTTAAATCTAAGTTAATAATGTTTGTACAAGATGGGAGAGCAAAAGTGATTGTTGTTGGCGAAATGTCTTATGTTGGATACAAAACAAGTTATAGCAGTTCCATCTACAAAGAAAGAATTAGTAAGTTATACATGAAATTAGAAGCCCTTCCCTGTACAATTTCAAATATGAGTATAATTGAATAATCTAAATAACCTTCTTCTTTTTTGTAACTTTTGGCAGCTAGATATTTGGGCGTAGTAGTGAGAAATGCAACTCACATGTGATATCTACAACATTGGAATTTTGATGATTGAGTTATTTACAGTTTGTTATTGAAACACAGAAGAACACGAGTGATGCGCTCAACGAAAGGCTGGCTACAACATCATCGGTGACATTGATTCGAGAAAATATTAGGGAATCAGACTGTGACAGTGATAAAGCGCAAAAATTACTCCGTCTGATTTTATCTTGCGTTCATCCTGACAGATCCTTATACCCTTTTAGCTTATCAACTCTGTGTCTAATTAAGACAACTTATTGAGATGGTGGAAAAGAAGAAGTGTGTTGAAATAAAAGTGAGGAAGATCAAAAGTGAAGGTTGTTCAAGCAGTTAGTTATAGTCATTTCAAGAAGTTAGTTAAAAGTTAGTTACATAGTTAGGTAAGTTAGTTATTCAAAAGAAGGTCTATAAATACATAGCTTAAGTCATTATAATATTCATTCAAGAATAATATACAAATTTTCATCTTCTCCAATTCTATTGTTTTCTCTTTTCATAAAAATCTTCATGGTATCAGAGCGGGTGATTGAAATTTGATTAGATTATCTGTGTGTTTTTGACTGAATCTCTAAAGATCAGGATCTGAAGAAATTCTCTAAGTTTCCACAAATCAAATTTGAGAAGAAGAAAGATTGCTAATATGACTCAAGGAGTAATGACTGGACTAACTACTGAAAATAGTAGTGGTGAGAGTTCTGGGAATCCAAATTCCAGTCCAACTATGTCGATGAGTCAAGGGGATGAATATAATCACCCTCTGTTCTTGAGTCCTACTGATATCAGTGGGGTAAATTTGATCTCGTTTCAACTTACTGGTATAGAGAATTATGCATTGTGGAGTAGGTCAATCAAATTGGCCTTACTTAAAAGAAATAAGATTGGCTTGGTAGATGGGTCATGTAAGAAGGGGGATGTAAGTACAGAATTACAAGGTCAATGGGAAAAAGTTAATGCCATTGTGCTATCATGGCGTCTGAATTCAGTGTTAATGTGTTTATCAGGAGGAGTGATATTTGCTTCCTCAGCTCAAAGTGTATGGAATAACCTGAAGGAGAGGTTTGATCAGTTGGATGGATCAAGAACTTTCAGCCTGCACAAAGAGATTGCAACTCTACAACAAGGTACATAGTCTGTATCAGTGTACTTTACAAAACTCAAAGCCTTGTGGGATGAATTTGAGGCCTTGGTGCCACTTCCTGGTTGTGATTGTGAGAAGGTAAGAGGTTTTGTTGATAATTTGAATCGATAAAAGTTGTATCAGTTCTTATTGGGACTGAATGAATCTTTTGGACAGGCAAGAAGTCAGATCTTGTTGATGAGTCATGTTCATGTAGTAAATCAAACTTATGCTATAATAGTGAACGATGAGTGTCAAAATGTGACTTCTAGTAGGTCGACTATAGGGTTAAGTTTATACTGGAATGGATTATCTAGGAATGTATACAAGAACTGGAGGAATCTCTAGTACACAAGGATATAATAACTCCAAAAGAAATTTTACAGTTGTTTGTGAGTTCTGCAGATGTAAGGGGCACACTAAAGATCAGTGTTATAAGCTGATTGGGTATCTTTCATATTTCAAGTCCAAAAGAAAAGTGAATGCTGGAACAGGAAATGAAGCCTACATGGTTGTGAATGATGATAACAATACTAAAAAAGATAGTTATGAGGGTGTGTCTGGTTGCCCTTCTTTCAATTAGGGAAGTAATATTAATGTGGCTATGAAGAATCACACTAGTGATATAGATGAGTGTTCAAATCAGTTGCAAGGATGCAATTTCACTAAAGATCAATATAGCCAAATTCTCCAAATGCTCAAGCAGAATCAAGGATATGGTCACAAAGTTGAAGATGTAGGTCAAATACATGAAGCTCAGGCTAATACTGCATGTAAATCTTTGTTAGTTTTTGAAAATAATGAGGTCTGGATTATAGATACATGGGCATGTAATCATATGGTGTCAAAACTTGGCATGCTCACTAGTGAATCTGTGGTCAAGGTTAAAGATCCCAAGCATGTATACTTACCTATCGGTGAAGTGTCATATGTGTCTTATACTGGGGTGTGTCATATATCTCCAAGAAGTGTAATTACAAATGTGTTTCACATACCAGAGTTTAAGTATAATTTGTTGTCAGTAAGTAAGGTGACTAAGGAGTTAAACTGCTCAGTTACTTTCTTCCCTTATTTTTGTGTATTTCAGGAGTTTTACACCGACAAGGTGAGGGAAGTTGGTAAAGAGGATGATGATCTGTATTTGCTGTTAAAAAACTTGACACAAGATCAATTAAAGCATCAGTCATTTGTTGTGCCTGAAAAGGAGCTAAAGATACAACAATTATCAGAGGAAGAAGTAGATGTGTGGCACAAGAGACTAGGACATGAATCTTCACATATGTTGAGTAAAGTTTCTCCTGTTAATTCAGAAGTAGTGAGTAAAGTACTAAATAAATGTACTGTATGTCCTTGTGCAAAACAGACCAGGAGTGTGTTTCCAGTTAGCAGTATTAAAAATAGTCAAGTTTTTTATTTGATTCATTTAGATGTATGAGGTCCATACAAACAGACAACTTTTAATGGTAACAAATATTTTCTAATAGTGATTGATGATTTCTCAAGGATGACCTCGTTATTTCTTTTGAAAAACAAATCAGATGTGTGTGTTGCTTTAGCTCAGTTTCTGCAATTTATAAAGACACTGTTTGACAAAACAGTAAAGAAGATAAGGTCTGATAATGGGACTGAATTCATGAATTTTGTATATGCTACTCTACTCAAGGAAAAAGGTATAATACATCAGAGGTCATGTCTTATACTCTACAGCAGAATGGAGTAGCTGAAAGGAAGCATAGACATGTCTTAAAGGTAACTAGGGCCCTAAGGTTTCAAGGTCAAATTCCTTTAAGTTATTGGGGTCAATGTGTGCTTACAACTGCTTATTTAATAAATAGAATGCCTAGTAGGGTTCTAGGAGGTAAATCTCCGTATGAAAGGATGTATGGTGGTAAGCCAATGTTATCTCATCTGATAGTGTTAGGATGTTTATGTTATGCTAAAGTTCTCACTGAAAGTGATAAACTAGCATTAAGATCTAAGGCTGATGTCCATATGGGGTATTCAGAAACTCAAAAGGGCTATATTTTATTAGATTTGACATCCAATAGTTTCTTTGTGAGTAGGGATGTGATGTTCAGAGAATCAGTGTTTCCATTCATGACTTTCTCAGCTAACAAGAAGGGAGGTCCATTTGTTAATAGCATGGGTGATGACATGATAAATATAGAATGAGAGTCAGTCTGTGACAAAATGAGTAACAAAGAGAAGGGTCATCAGAAGTGTTTACATGATACACTGTGATCAAGAAAGTTACAGAAGTTTGGCTAATAACACTGAACAAGATGTAGTGCAATGTCAAGATGCAAAAGTTCATGAGTCTTTGACAAATGATACTCAACCTAGAAGGTCTACAAGAAAAGTTCATACACCAGTATGGATGAAAGACTTTATGTCTGTTAATATGGGAAAATAGGTATAGTATCTTATAGTTGAGTGTGTAGCATACAAACATTTATCTAAACCTTATCAAGAGTTTGTTGCTGCAACTTCTGCTCTAACTGAACCTGCTATTTTGCTGAGGCAAGTAAATAACCAAGGTGGATTGAAGTAATGCAAGCTGAAATACAAGCCTTACAAGATAACAACACTTGGAAATTAGTTGAGTTACCTAAAGGGAAGTCTGTTATTGGATGTAGATGGATTTATAAGATTAAATACAAGTCTAATGGAGAAGTAGAAAGGTTCAAGACAAGGTTAGTAGCCAAGGGGTATAGTCAAAATGAGGGTATAGATTATAAGGAAACCTTTTCTCCTGTGATAAAAATGGTCACAGTAAGAACCATTCTAGCCTTAGTTGTATTCAAGGGTTGGCATATCTATCAAATAAATGTATATAATGCATTTCTAAATGGTGATTTAGAGGATGAAATTTATATGACTGTACCTCAGGGTTTTTCCAGTTAGGGGGAGAATAGGAACAAGGTATGCAGACTGGAAAAATCATTGTATGGGCTTAAACAAGCACCAAGACAATGGAATCACAAGTTGCATAGGTTCTTCAGGAGCTGGGATTCAATCAAAGTCAATATGATCATTCTTTGTTTACAGGAAGGATAACTGAAGGAACTACAATAATTTTGATGTATGTTGATGATATTTTAGTAAGAGGAAGTAGTTTAAAGTTGGTGGAGGAGACAAAAAATCCGTACAACAAAGTTTTAAAATGAAGGATCTGGGAGAGTTGAAATACTTTCTTGGAATAGAGTTTGTAAGGTCAAACAGTGGAGTTGTTATGCATTAAAGGAAATATGCACTCCAACTCATTTCTGAAATTGGATTGTCAGGAGCAAAGCCAGTTGATGATCAAACAGGAAAGAATCAAGAGGAACCTCTAACAGATCAAAGTTCTTATAAGAAATTGATTGGGAAACTGTTATATCTAAAGATGACAAGGCTTGACATTTCCTATCGTATGCAAACTTTGAGTCAGTTTCTACATCAACCTAAAATATCTCATATAGATGTTGCACTTAGAGTGGTGAAATATATTAAGAGACAGCCAGGACAATGTATATTGCTATCTAGTAAGTGTGGTACTGAGATTATAGCCTATTGTGATGCAGATTGGGCAGCATGCCCTCTTACAAGGAAATTTGTGACTGGCTATGTATTTAAGCTTGGAGAATCAGTGATCTCTTGGAAGGCTAAGAAACAAACCATTGGATCAAGGAGCTCAGCTGAAGCTGAGTATAGAAGCTTAGTTTCTACTATAGCAGAGTTAGTTTGGTTAGTAGGGATATTGAAAGACTTAAAGGCTGAGGTTCATTTACCAGTTCAAGTCTATAGTGATAGCAAGTCTGCTGTTCAGTTAGCTTCTAATCCAGTTTATCGTGAACGTACTAAACACATTGAGATTGATTATCATTTCATCAGGAAAAAAACTTCAACAAAGATTGGTTAAGATAGTTTATATTTCAACACAAAATCAACATGCTGATCTTTTGACAAAAGGTCTCAACAAGCCACAACATGACTATCTATTGTCCAAGCTAGGAGTCTTCAACATATTTGCAGCACCTAGCTTGAGGGGGAGTATTGAGAGAGTGGAAAAGAAGAAGTGTGTTTAAATAAAAGAAGAAGAAGATCAAAAGTGAAGGTTGTTCAAGAAGTTAGTTATAGTCATTTCAAGAAGTTAGTTACATAGTTAGGTAAGTTAGTTATTCAAAAGAAGGTGTATAAATACATAGCTTAAGTCATTGTAATATTCATTCAAGAATAATATACAAATCTTCATCTTCTCCAATTCTATTGTTTTCTCTTTTCATAAAAATCTTTAACTTATGTAGTTGCTCAAATAACGTTTTATTAGTCTTTTAAGAGTTTGTTTTATCTCCAGCACATTTGTTGCAATTTTTTAGTTTCTTATCAACTCTGTGTCGACTTATGTAGTTTCTCAAATAACATTTTATTAGTCTTTTCAGAGTTTGTTTTATCTCCAGCACATTTGTTGCAAATTTTTAGTTTCTTACTTGTTTGACATCTGATCAAAAACTCCACAAGCCCATTCTTGACTCCCACACTTCATGTACAGATCAATGATAGCATTACCAATGGAATCCCAATTCTCTAACATATTCCTCAAAATATAAACATTGCTTTCCTAAGCCATCTCTGTAGAAGCTGATATAGAAGACAACAAAGTTACTCTATCCGAACGAGGTCCTCCACAGGATAGCATTTCCCCCAGGACCTCGAGTGCTTCCCTTGCCATCCCATTCCGTACATAGTTTGATAAAATTGTGTTGTAAGGTACCAAATTACGATCAACACATTCCTTAAAAAGACTTTTTGCCCTATCCATAGATCCATATTTTATATACATATCTATAAGAGCATTTACCATAGCACTATTAACCTTCAATCCCGTTTTCCCAATATAACTACACACTCTTTCCGCCAATCCCAAATCCTCCAACTCTGCACAAGCCGATATCACACACACCATTGTCATATAATTCGGCATAACACCCTCCTCAATTATCTCAAAAAACAAAGCAACTGCCTCTTCAGCCTTCTCACTCTTGGCATTCCCGCAAATCAAACAAGTCCAAGACACTAAATTTCTCTCAGACATTTTATCAAACACTTTCTTGGCTTTACCCATCTCCTCACATTCACTATACAAATGTATCACTGAATTCAAAACAAACACATCATCACCAAAACCCCATTTCAAAGCCAAACCCATAACTTGAATTCCTGTAGAAAACCTCCCATCCTTCGCACAAGCATTCAAAATCAAAGGAAAAGTATACCCATCAGGCTCCACGCATTCAACAACCATTCTTACATAAATCAATACAGCTTCATAAAACAAACCCGCTAAAGAATACCTTTTAATCAAGGAATTGAACTTGTATGTATTATCATAACCTTCTTCATTACTACTACAGAAACTGTCAAAAGCTATTTGTGCATATTCCATGCTATTATAGGAACCCAATTCAGAGCATTTAGCAATGAGTTTACCGAGAAAACTAGGGTCTTGATTGAACCCCTGTTTTGTGAAATGGGCGTGTAGTTGTTTGATTTCGTTGAGATTTTTGCAGGATTTTATTAAGTCAGTTGTTGTTGATATTCGATTCGATTGAGTTTGTGTAGTAGAGAGAAGTGGAGAAAGAGATTGGTTAAGGGTTGTTGCCATTGTTATTTGAGGTGTTTATTCAACTTTTCAAGAGCTTACAACTGACACTTGTTAAAGAATGACAAAAGTCCCACATCGGTGGTAAATGAGATGGTGGACTCCTTATAAGGCTTGGGCAATTCTCCTTCATTTGGGCTAGCTTTTGGGGTGTGAATTAGGCCCAAGACCTAATTTAACATGGTATCAGAGCATGGCCCGTCTCACCCGATGTTGGGGACCCCAAAATCAAAATTGCCCACGCACCATATCCTAAGCACTGGGCGTGAGGTGTGGTATGAAAAAAGTCTCACATCGATGGTTAATGAGATGGGTGGACTCCTTATAAGACTTGGGCAATCCTCATCCCTTTGAACTAGCTTTTGGGGTGTGAGTTAGGCTCAAGACCTAATTTAACACCATCATGCTAATGAATTCCATTGATGAGAACTACCACATTTAACCAGCCAAGATATATCTTTTCTATCGTTTATTTTTATTTTTTTATGGTTGTTAAATGGAATACAATAGATTATACTGTTCTCTATCCGAACAATCATAATTTGAATGACAAATCTATCATAAAAATAATATACCGAATAGAGCTACATTAGATGATAAAGTAATTTTTATTTTTTTATGGTTGTTAAATGGAATACAATAGATTATATTGTTCTCTGTCCGGACATTCATAATTTGAATGATAAATCTATCATAAAAATAATATACCGAATAGAGCTACATGAGATGATAAAGTAAAAAATGAAATATAATTGTTAAATAAAATATTAAAGTAACGATGCGATTACACCAAATCAATTGTTTACCTGAAATGAGACTTCCCGTTATAACCTAATGATGGATTTAAATGACACGATACAATACAATTTAAGTATCAATAGAAAATGAATATGATATTTGAACTAATGATACAATACAATAGAATGGATAACAACCATCCAAACAAGGTGTAAGAGGGAGTTTGCACTTTGTCCATAAAATTTTTACACTTTTTTCGGAGTTCAATTCCAAAAATTATGTTTAACCAAAAGATTTTGAAAAAGTTTGATCCACCTTTCTCACTTTAAATTACTTGTAAACATTCAGAGACAACTCTAATATATTAATTTCTAGTGTTTATCTAGCTATGTAAAATTATAAAGTTAAAGTGAAATCATTGGTGCAATATTAAAAAAAAAATATCATTCTATTTGAAACGGACTAAAAAAAATGTTGACACCCAATTTTGACCCTCCCCAATAATAATTAGTTTTTGAGCTTCCTAATTTTCAAACGATTTAGAATAATTAGCTTTATAAAATTCAAATAGTTTCAAGGTTATTTTAAGTAATTTCAGTCGGATTTTTTTTATTGTATTTCAAATGATAAATATATTTCATATAATTATATACATAGTTAGTATATTTTATAAATGTTTGAAAATCATATTAAAGATTTTTACTTTGGTAAAATAAATATTTTATTAATTTAGTTCTAGTTTGAATTATGGTTAAATTTTGGATTGATAAGTTTATATGTAAATCGATTAGTTTATGATTAAGTTAATTATTTTATTTCGTTAAGATTAAAGAGCTCATAAATTAATCATGTTAATTTGTCTTATAGGAATTCTAGCCGAATCTTCTAAATTAATTCTTTTGGTTACTTCTTTAATTT
>JAJOOH010006809.1:0-43990 GCA_029582605.1 Solanum gracilifrons | reverse complement strand
GGACAAGTTGTGTATTATGCTTGAGCTTGACTCATCTATGGTATTTATGTATCATTTCTTCTTTTTTTCTCTTGCTCCCTTAGTCCCGATTTCCCCCTTTGATTATGCTTATTGCTTATGGTCATTTTAATTGCTTCCGTGACCAAGGATGTGTAATGATACGCTATGAGGCTTGTTTGGGGTTCCTTCGGGTTCCCCATTCGCCGGTCACGTCTAGGCCCTAGGCTTGGGTCGTGACAGCGACCGATGAAGTGTGATGACAAGTTTGAGAGGCTTGTTTGGGGTTCCTTTGGGTTCCTCATTCGCCATGTCACGTCTAGGCCCTAGGCTTGGGTCGTGACATGAGTAGTCACTCACGAACCCAAATATCCATTCCCTAGCCTAAGCCTATTTACAAGCCGATAAAGTCCTACAATGATCCTATTCTGGGTGTTTGCAAGATAAAGCGTAGAAACCAAAGGCAAGCCTATAGTAGTTTGTTGTTAGTGTAAGAAGTTCTTTGAGAGTTTGAGCATAGTACTTAGTCCCAATTATCATGAGTGAGGGACTTCTTTGGTGTGAGGACACCGTAATTGCATTTGAGAGTATATTGTGTTAGCTGATAATTCACAAGCATAATCACGATCGACTATGAATAATGAGATATCATAGATTGATCCTTGCATGTTAGATTCATGGTTTTGGATACAAATTGTGTTTGAGATGGCTGTTGCGTGGTTTCGAAAGTGTTTGAATAATTTGAGGACTGAATGTGTTGTTTTCTCATCACTTGAGGACTAGTAATGATTCTAAGTTGTGGGTGTTGATGTGCCGCGAAATCTTGGCACATTTGATGCTTGAAAACTAAGTATTAATACTAGAATTGAGTGTATTTTTGTATGCTTTGATGTATTTGTTGAATGTGTAGACATATTCTTGCTTGTGTGAAAAAATGGAAAAAAAGGTAGAAGATGATGGTGATCAAGTAAGACCACGACCAATCTCACGGATCGTGGTCCTCACAACGGTCCATGGTGCCTATCGTGAAGATGAACCAGTATGGAGGCCTTGGAGGAATTAAGAGTAGATTAGACCAAATGAAGATCACGGCCAACCTTACGGACCGTGGTCCTCACAACAGTCCGTGGTGCCTGTCGTGAAGATGAACCAGTGTGGAGGCCTTGGAGAAGTTGAGAGTAGATTGGACCAAGTAAAGATCACGTCCAACCTCACGGGTCGTGGTCCTCACAATGGCCCGTGGTTCCAGTTCTGAAGGTGAACCAGTGGATGGGCAAAGAGAAGCTTAAATGGGAAGTGACCAAGTGAAGACCACGGGCACCTTTACGGACCGTGGTCAGTGCCACGACCCGTGGTGACGTCCGTGATAAGTTACAGTGTGCAAGGCTTGAAGAACGTGTGTTGTTGATACATCCAAACTTACACTTCAAATAAGAAGTGTAAACGGTCGATGTCAATTTACAGAACTCAACTAGAGTAGAGGTCGATCCCACAGAGAATTTCTTTACAAATAAGGTTTCACTATCGCGTTTATTCGAATATTGTTATTATCTCCTAAACAAATAACAACGGAAAGTAAATTGGGTTTGGTGGAAATGTTATAATTACCAAACTTGCAGTCAAAATCTAGATTCGCGACTAACAAACTATTTCGTTGTAAGGTTGATTCAGTTAATTAAGAGAAACCAAGATTGTGTTCACCATAACATTAGTTCAAGTGTTCTTCCGTAACTGAGCATCAAACAAATCAATGTTTACAAAATCATTGCGAGTTAAATTTATCTGACACTTCTCAGCCAAATCAAATAATTATCACTCATTTTCTCTCGACCCTAGAGTGTTACTAACATTGACCCTCGCTTAAAATGATATGGTGTTAAACATCTTTTCTCTCGAACTAAAGCTTTAACTCCAATTGGATAATTTAGTCCAGACTTTTTCCTAACTGGTATTTTTCTCTCGAACAAATAGCAGATACAAGATCATCTAATGCGTGCACTCACTAGATGACAATGATATTGAAAGCTAAAAACTACATAATGTAAACACAGACTGCCCTTTACTCGTTTTACAGAATCATCACCAGAACTTCGTCATGGATCCCACAATCCCAGTCGTGGTGTTTAGCTACTCATGCTTTCACGTTAACAATCAGTAATTAGGGATGAAAACATATTGAGAAATACTGACGAAAGTATTTAGCAAATCAACAATCACTTTGATAATTTGATATTCTGAATCTGAATTACCAATTGATAGCAATAATCAAAAATCCAAAAATCGAAATCTAAGAGTCACACTCTATTCTTCGTCGTCAAAACGTAAGGTGATGAATAATCATGTTTTCCACGACTTCAAGTAATTCCAAATAGATTGTTTAAAATGAGTCCTAATGGAATTAGGACTGAGTTGTCGGGCCTTTTCACGGCCACTACCATGACCCGCCAAGGGCTTCACGGTCCGTGAATCCCTCCGTGGTCTTGCCTTGGAGCTTCCCAAAAGTGGGTCTTCAAAATTGGTCACTGAAAAATGCACCACGAGAGCTACCATGGACCATAGTGAGGACCACGGCCCGTTAAGTCGATCGACCGTGGTCTTCACTTGGGTTTCAACTCTTTCTTGCTTTCACACTGGTCCAGCTTTACGGTAGGTACCACGGTTCGTGGTGAGGACTACGGTCCGTAGAACCCTCCGTGGTCTTCACTTGGTTATTCCTGCTCTTCATCTTCTCAAGGCCCAACACTGCCTCACTTTCACGAACTCAACCACGGACCGTAATGATGTTAACGATCTGTGAAGTTGGCTGTGAACTTCACTTGGTCAACATTAGTTCTGCTTCTTTTTCTACTTTTCTATACAACTCAAATTCTGCCTACACATTTAACAAACCCATCAAATAATCCAAAATTTCACTTAATTCCAGTATTAGTTCATAGTTATTAAGCATAAAATGTTCCACGATTTTGCAGCACATCAACACCCTCAACTTAGAACCATTACTTGTCCTCAAGTGATGAGTAAAACAAATACAATCAGCCCTCAATTCATTTCCAGATTTATGACACTACGCAACAACTATTTCAAGTACAATTTGTATCCCAAATCTCTGAATCTAACATGTAAGGATCAATACATGACATCTCATTACACACAGTCAACCATGCTTATACCTGCGAATTATCAGCTCACACAATCTACTTTCAAATGCAATCACTGTGTCCTCATACCAAAGAAGTCCCTCGCTCATAATGGTAGGGACTAAGTACTATGCTCACGCTCTCAATGAACTTCTAACACTAACAACAAACTACCATAGGCTTGCCCTTGCTTTCTACACTCTATCTTTCAAACACATGGAATAGGGTCACTTAGGACTTTATTGTCTTGTAACATAGGCTCAGGGCTAGGGAATGGATATTTGGTTTCGTGAGAGACTAATCCCTTGGTTTTCCAAAGTTTTGTTTTCACATACTCTTTTCTGAGTGATTCCCTCTTTTTATTTATTTCAGTCCGATCTAGTAGCTATTATTTTCTTTTTCTTTTTCTTTTCTTATTTTTCTATTCTTTTTTTTTAATATACGCAATTTGATATTCACTTAGCTCACTGGTTGAACCTTCTTTTTCCCTTTTTCTTTCTATTCAAATTGCAATCACCCTCAACTTAGGCTTTTGGCCTGAGTTGTGATATCGTGTACCTTCGAAGAACCAAGGATATGATATATGTTGGGTAAGAACAAAGACTGATTTAAGGCTCAAATTGGGTTCAAGTGATAATCTTTTCATTTGGTTCTTTTATTTTTTGCTTTTTTTTTACTGGATTAACAAAAATGGCCTACTGATCCTTTCCTATCCGGTTATTCTCAGATTCAAGCAAGACTACTTAGACAAGTTCTAGTTTCTGCTCCTAGAGTTAGACTTCAATCAAAACTTACACACACACTACACAGGATTGCATTGTTTTCAGTTTCTTGGTTCACCAATTAATTGGTCAGATTAGTCATGTTCAACATATCAGTATCTAAGATGTCATCTAAGGATCCTAACAATCAAACTCAGATTCAGGTCCTCAATTTTCACAAATTAGCTGCTGCACAACTCAACACACAAAACACCCCAAAAAGTGACACACAGAGACAACCTCCATTTTTCTAATAGCTATGGCAGGTTGCTCACCACCTCCTCCCCAAATAAAAAGGACTTTTACCTCAAAGTCGATACAGAACAATAAAACACATAGGCTATGAGGAGGGGTCATACCTACGGCGCTCTAGGTACCGGTCGTCGGATCAGCATTGGCACCCTTATCAATGGGTGCACTCTCAGAACTCGGGACCTGATCAGTTTGGTCCTCACTAGTCAGAGTAGGTGCTCCACTACCAGAAGCTCCAACTAAGGCTACATCTCGCTGTTGTTGTTCAAGGGATTCCTTTTCCCGAGCTTCCCTCTTTGATGCTCTACGAGCTCTCTTTTCTTGCCTTCTTGCCTCTCTGGCTGGGTCAGTAGGGGTCTCCTCATCAAGTTCTCCAGCTTTGTGTTTTCTCTTACCGGACTTGCTCGTGGGGGGTTCTCCCCAAAGATCATTAATTGATTGAGTGGAAGGTGCTTAATTTAGCATTTGCATTAAAGATTTGGACAATATCAGAGTGGGTACCCGTACTGGCTTTTCAGCCAGTTTAGCAATCTGAGTTCTCATCTCGGACAGTTGTGATTTGAACTCTTTAGTATCTACTGACCCGGCAGCCTGGAATTGATCTTGGACAAGGTTTTCTAAACCATCTAATCTGTCTTTTAAGACATCCAGCTCTTTCCGCACCTCATCTTTGATCTCTGTTTTTGCAGCTAACACCTTCATCTCTATTAGCTGAGGCATCCGGAGCACAATCTAGTCTACCTATGTCCTGGTCTAGTATTGATCTGCAACCAATTTCTCAAGAAAAAGCATAGGGATAGTGACAAAGGTACTTGGAACCTGGGAGGCTGAAGCTGGAGGTGGTGGTGCCTCTATGGAAGGCTGTGATGACTCTCCTTGTTTTGGACCTCTATCTGCATGTGGGATGTCAATTAGGACATGTGGAACAACAACTAAAGTACTCACAGCGGCAAAATTCACGCCAAAGAGATGGTTCAAACCATCCTTGATTTTAGAAACATGGATGAGTCTGAATGCCTCACTCCATTTGTCAACCAGGTTGTTCAGAGGAATGTTTGCTCCTCGATATAATTTCCCTATCAGACAGGGAAAAGGAAGTGTGGCTCTATTATTTAGTGCCCTGTCTCTCATGGTCGCTATTATCCGTCCCGCATTGATCGACTAACCAACCATAAGATAGGCTACCAACGAGGCCAGGGAAGGTGAAAAAGTGTTATCATTAGCTGTCTGTTGCAAATGTGCTCGGATGATAGCCCACCAAACCTTGGCTAGAAAAGGCAACAAAGCTTTAGTAATGAGTGTTGGAGTTGTGGTGACCCAAACTGCATTTTCCCCATCTATGGCAATCTGCTTCGCAATCCAGCGTAAAAACCGTTCTTGAGAATTCTGATCTTCCATCGTAGCATCACTGGTGACCTCATGATGTTTTCCCTCGAAAAGTCCGACTGAAGCTGGTGTAGAGTATTCTGGGCCGTACAACATTCTGTTAATCAAAAACTCAGAAATATCTATTGATTTACCCCTAACTATGATTGAGTTGAGTGGACCCCAGGTACTAGCCACGTCTTTCTGTCCACGTTTCGTTGTCTCTGTATCCGCAGCAAAATTCATCAATGTAGCTTCATAAGAGGAATAAAATTCTCTGGCCAAGTGGCTAGAGTATTCTCCAGGTGCATTGTCCATCCAGTAAAACTGATGAAGCTATAATATCCGATAGATGTCCGAGAATGCTTTGATACCAACTACTACCACCCTAGTCTCAGGCATGATTACTCGATTCTTGAAGCCTCCAGTTTTGTTCACAATCCCATTGTTGAAAACTTCTTTGGACCGGTTCACAGTCCACATGGAACGGTAACAGGCAATCAACTGTGGTCTCAGTGCCAGATTAGGTTCATGGGCAGTCACATACATCACCATGGTATCATCATCGGTGATTTCCTCCTCATCCTCTCTATTAACTGCTTCCTCTCGTACTCCAGTTTCATCTTCTGTATTAGCCACATGTAGAGAGGTACTTGTGTCGTCCTGAGAACCGCTTGCAGATTCAGCACTGCCCCCGAGTCATCCACAGATTGGCTACCAGCAGCAACATCAGATTGATTTCCCGATTTGTCCCCGTTATCAGAACTACTACCTCAGCCTGAGGAGGAGACTCCTGGAGAATAACTCTTCTAGCCAGTGATCTAGTATCCCGAGGCGAGTGACCTTCAGGTGTAACATTTATTTGCACCTTAGACCCAGTCACTTCGGAGTCGTCATGACCCTCTGATTGCGAAGCAATGACGGGGGCAGGTTTGTTAGCATTCTTTCTTCTGGGACCCATTGTACCTGAGAAATAGAGAGCTCATTAGTAATCAACACAGTCAAATGACGCACTATCGGCTACTCAAACTTCCTTTGTGTAATATCATCGTGACGCCTTGCCTTAAGAATGTCATCACTCAATCTATCATCGAGAAGGGCCACGGAAGCAAAATACGAACACAAACTAAGTACATAAAATAAAATAAAAATTACAAACAAGGGAACTCTACGGGAGCTTGCACGGGCCGTGGAATGGAACATGAACCGTGAAATCCCTCGTGGAGTTGAAATAGAATTAGTGTACACAAGGAGCCTTTGACCATTTTACCAAGGGATGTTCACAGACGGCTTCACGGCCAGTGGAGTTCACCACGGTTCGTGATACTGCCTGTGAACTTTAACTGAGGGATGGGTTGACTTCAAGTGTGGTCTACGATAAGCTTGACGACCCGTGGTATCTTTCACGGTCCGTACAACCTATCGTAGTCTTACACTTGGGGCAATATGTCAATCACTTTCTTCCCAACATACAATTTTAGAACTTAACCACCATTTTTACACAATTACAAGATCTTCCTATAACTTAAGCTTTACCCTACTTCTTAAACAACTAAATTAACTAACCTAAAGTTCACCACCTACCAACAAATTCGACCCTCTTTTATAGACTAACACACAAGAACAACTAAAACTTCCCAATTCGACTTACCCACTACAATTCAGTATCAATTAGCAATTAATCATCACAAGGTCATGCTAAACTCAAGAAAATCGAAGTTATCATACATATGTGTAGATATGATTGAACTTTTCAAACCATTGAAAATTCACTTACTTGGAAATAGTGACAGCCAAAATCTGGAACTAACTTGATACGCTTACACAACTCAGCACTTAGGGTTTCGATTCTTGGGTGGATGTAGGATTTATTGATGAATGTTAATCGATTCTACCCTTAGATAGAAGTTATGGATGAGAAGAATAGGAAGAAACTGATTGTTTGGCCTTTGGAATCGAATAAATACGTTTCATTGTGAGTTGGGTTACGCGTGGGTCGGGTCAGATATGGGTAACACTGGCTTGTAGACTATGGACCGTGTAGTTACCTATGAAGGGAGTCAAGGTCCGTGAGACCATCCGTGATCCTAACTTAGTTCTAACAATTGACTACTGAAGACCACGGATCGTGAAGTTGCCCGTTAAGGGAATCACGGTCCGTGAACCTGTTCATGTCTGTAACTTTGAAACTTGGCATTCATACCTGAGGTTCACGAGAGGCTAGACAGTCTGTACAAACTTTAATGGACTGTGAACCCTTTTTTATGCAATTTCCAGTAGCTTCCGAACTTTTTTGCTCAAATTGACGAGCGGTGAAAGTGCCCGTGAAGATCACCACGGTCCGTGAGACTGTCTGTGGAGTTCAGTCTACACCAGGTCCTGCATTTTTCCACCTATTCTCTCCTGCACACATCAGCACACAGTGACTCTATATAAACAAAGAAAAATAAAGCAAAAGGGAACATACCTAATACAATTACATCTTGGGTTACCTCCCAAGCAGTGCACAATTTAACGTCGCGACGCGACACAAATTACTTGATTACTCAGACTTGATCAAGTTCGCATTCCTCTACCATCTTCACATCCTCAAGAGCACCCAAATATGCCTTGACTCGCTGACCATTAGCTTTGAACCTCTCACATTTCTCATTTTCCAGTTCAATAGCACTAGATTGAAAAACCCGCGTGACCTTAAAAGGTCCAGACCATTTAGATCTCAACTTTCCTGGGAACAGACGAAGTTTGGAGTTGAAAAGTAACACCAAGTAACTAGGAGTGAAGCTTCTTTTCTCAATATGCTTGTTGTGATATAACTTCATCCTCTCCTTATATAGTGCTGATCTCTTAGAAGCTCTCAGACGGAACTCATCCATCTTATTGATGTGATCCAACCTCAAGTTCACAATTTCGCTCCAACTGAGGTTTAGCTTCTTCAATGCCCAGAGTGCTCTATGCTCACGCTCAACTAGAAAATGACATGCTTTTCCAAACCCCAGTTGATATGGAGACATACCAATAGGTGTCTTGAAAGCTGTCCGATATGCCCATAAAGCATCATCCAGCTTCCTTTCCCAATCTGTCATGTTGGCATTAATTGTCTTGGCCAAGATTGATTTAATCTCCCTATTGGAAACCTCCACTTGTCCACTGGTCTGTGGATGATAAGGTGTTGCCACCTTGTGTTGTTATACCCCATACTTGGTCAGAAGCACACTAAACACCTTGTTGCAGAAGTGAGAACCACCATCACTAATAATGGCTCTAGGTGTTTCAAACCTTGAGAATATGTTCTTTTTCAGGAAACCAACAACACTCTTTCCATCGTTCTCAGGTGAGGCAACAACTTCAACCTATTTGGACACATAGTCAACCACAACCAGTATGTATTTCTACCCAAATGAACTCACAAAGGGGCCCATGAAATCAATACCCGACACATCAAACAATTCCACCTCCAGAATAGGTGTCGTGGGTAACTCATGGCGCCGAGAGATGGCTTCTTGCCGCTGGCACACATCACAACTCCTTATTATGTCCACTGCATCTTGATGAATTGTGGGCCAGTAGTACCCACACTGAAGTTTCTTGTGGGCAGTTCGAGCACTACCATGATGACCACCAACTGGAGATGAGTGACATGCTTCTAAAATGTGCAACATTTCGGCTTTCGGAACACATCGCCTAATTATGTTGTCAGCACACACCCTGTACAGATACTGTTCATCCTAAAAGTACTTGCCTACATCATGCATGAACCTTTTCCTTTGTTGATATGTTAGCCCCTCAGGCATCACATCACTAGCCATAAAATTAGCATAGTTAGCAAACCAAGGAATAACGTCAAGAGTAGCATAATATCTGCTCATCCGGGAATGTATCATCTACCTCAAGCTCAATTTCTTCCTTCTTTGCATCCTCCAACCTAGACAGGTGATCAGCTACTTGGTTCTCACAACCTCTCCTATCCTTCACTTCAAAGTCAAATTCTTGGAGAAGCAACACCCATCAGATCAGCCTAGGTTGAATCTTTCTTTGCCATGAGATATCTCAAGGAAGCATGGTCTGTATGAACTATCACCTTAGTGCCAAGCAGGTAAGTTCTGAACTTTTCAAACGCGTACACTACAGTCAATAGTTCCTGCTCAGTGACTGTGTAGTTTCGCTGTGCCCCTTTTAACGACTTACTAGCATAGTAAATCGGATGGAACATCTTGTTGCGCTTCTGTCCCAACACAACTCCTAATGCAGTCCCGCTAGCATCACACATCACCTCAAATGGCTCCGCCCAGTCTGGGCCAATAATCACTGGTGCTGAAATCAGCTTTTCTTTTAGGCACTTCAAAGCTTTGAGACATGCCTTATCAAAGACAAATTTCACCTCCTTCTCCAAAAGCTTGCACATAGGGTGTGAAATTTAGGAGAAGTCCTTGATGAAATGCATATAGAATCCGGCATGTCCTAGGAAGCTTCGAACACCCTTCACACAGATCGGCGGAGGTAAATTTTTAATCACTTCAATCTTGGCCTTATCGACCTCAATCCCTTTCTCTGATACCTTGTGTCCAAGAACTATGCCTTCCTTTACCATGAAATGACACTTCTCCCAATTTAGCACCAAGTTGGCCTCCTCACATCTTTATAAAGCCCTGCTAAGATTCAACAAACAATCATCGAAAGTATCACCTACTACAGAGAAATCATCCATAAATACCTCTAAAGTGTCTTCCACCATGTCAGAGAAAATGGACATCATACATCTTCGGAGTATTGCTGGTGCGTTACACAGTCCAAATGACATTCATTTAAACGTAAAGGTTCCATAAGGACATGTGAAGGTGGTCTTTTCCTGATCTTCAAGAGCAATTGATATCTAGTTGTAGCCAGAGTATCTATCTAAGAAACAATACCGCCTTTTACCTGGCAACCTATCAAGTATCTGGTCCATGAAAGGCATGGGGAAGTGATCCCTCAAAGTCCACTTGTTCAGCTTCCTGTAGTTCATACAGACTCTCCATCCAGTGACTGGTCTCTATGGGTCTAACTCGTTCTTGGCATTTGCCACCATAGTTATACCACCCTTTTTGGGCGCACATTGCACTGGACTGACCCAGTGACTATCAGAAATGGGATAGACTACCCCAACATCTAACCACTTGATTATTTCTTTCTTAACCACCTCTTGCATAGGTGAGTTTAGCCTCCGCTGGTGTTCAATTCTTGGGCTGCAGTCCTCCTCAAGCTGAATCTGTGAGTGCATATACCAAAAGGTATTCCATTTATATTAGCAATGGTCCACCCAATTGCCCGTTTGTACCTTCTTAATACCTTGATCACCTCTGCACCTACTCTTCATTTAAATCTGTAGCCAAGGTCACAAGTAAAGTGTTATTAGTACCCAAAAATACATACCTGAGGTGACTGGGTAACTGTTTTAGTTCCAACACCGGTGGCTCCTCGATGAATGGTTTTGCTGGAGGGCATGGACTGTTTTTCAAGTCCAGGTCCAATTTTTTTTGGAGAATATGAGTGTGCTCCCATACCCTGCAAACCATTCACGGTCTCTATATAGTCAGACCGGAAATCAACATCAAAGTTCATCAACACTACATCTAAGGTATCAACAACCATGCTCTCTTCTATGGGTACCCTCATGTTCTCATCAGCAACCACCTCTATTGCAGAAACCACATTGATATCATTGGGTTGCTTCATTGACCTACAAATATTGAACTTTACCTCATCCTTGCTGAGTGTGAACTTCAACTCTCCTCTTTCAACATCCACCAAAGCTCTTCCTGTGGCCAAAAAGGGTCTTCCCAAAATGATGGGGACCTCAAAATCCACTTTGCAATCCAAGATCACGAAGTCAGCCGGAAAAATGAAGGTGTCCATTTTCACAAGTACATCACATAGGATTCCCATAGGCCGTTTAACTAACCTATCAGCTATCATCAACCTCATTGTTGTGGGTCTTGGAACTCCCAATCCCAGTTTCTTGTAGATGGCTAGTGGCATCAAGTTGATGCTGGCTCCTAGATCACACAACACTTTTGCAAAATTGATTGACCCGATGGTGCATGGAATAGTGAATGCACCTGGGTCTTCCTTTTTCTAAACCAGAGATCTGGTAGCAATGGCGCTGCAATGGTGAACATCATTAGTAAAATCAAGACTTACAACTCTTTTCTTTGTAACCAAGTCCTTCATGAACTTGGGATATCCTGGCATCTGCTCCAGAGCTTCCACCAGTGGAATGTTTACTGAAAGCTGCTTCAACATGGTAATGAATTTTGTAAACTTCCCATCTTCAGCTTTCTTTCTAAGCCTTTGAGGGAAATAAGGAGGTGGTCTGGGAATCTGCTTTAAAGGCAGGTTTTCCTCAACCGCTTTCTCTTTTCCTCTCGCGGGTTGTGATTTATGCTGAACCTCCTCCAAGTCATCTACCTGTACGATTTCATCCCCATCTATGCTAGCTTGCTCGAAGACCTGTTCATGTTTGGTACCTGTAGACATAGGGTCACTAAGAACTTTACCACTCCTGGTGGCGATGTCCATGCAATGCCCGTCCTTCTTGGGATTCTTAATGGTGTCACTTGGTAGTGATCCATTCTTCCTCTGATTCAGTGAGGCTGAGAGTTGTCCCAACTGCTGCTTAATTTGTTTAATGGAGGTGGTGTGAGAGTCCACTAACTGACTCATGCTTGAGAAATCACCTCTTATTTCTTTTACCCCTGCATCAACTGATTCAACCTTTTGTAGTACTTTAGCCATTATATCTTCTAGGTTAGATCCGCTGGAACTACCACTTGCCCGGTCTCTATTGCCTGGGGCACATAAACACCATTGCAATCATTCCTATACCCATCTCTGTTTTGCCAGTTTCCTTGATCTCTATTTGATGGCCTATCATACTGACCATCCCTAGCATAGTTCCAACCTGCGTTTCCAGAATTGCAACCCTGATTTCCAGAGTTCTAATTCTGGAAACCCCCTGGTTCCCCAAGTAGTTAGCTTCCTCATCAAGGTTAAGATCATGATCCTCATACCTATTTTGTTGTCCCACATCATTCACCTTTTCAGAGTTGGCGACAATGTGCTTTGTGAGAAGATCTATTTGAGTCCTCATATGTGCCATGTCTTGGTCCCTTTATTCTTCTCTCTTCCTCTGTTCAACTGAAAGATCAAATGTATACTGAAGCTCTCCTACCTCCGCATCTCTAGTGTACCATGCGCTATTGTTCTTTGACACCTCATCCAATAGCTGCATGCTCTCCGCAAATGACTTCCTTATAAATGAGCCTCTACAAAATGCATCAACAACAGGTTTAGTAACATAATTCAGAGACCTATAAAAGGCCTGTTTAAGATGTCTTTCGGTAAGATCATAGTTGGGGCATTTCTTTAGTTTTTGGCTGAACCTCCACCAAGTATCATGCATTGCCTCTCTTGGTAGCTGCTTGTGTGTACTAATCTCGTCCTTCATCTACAACTCTTCTGATTCTGGGAAAAATCGTTCCAGGAAAGCTTCCTTCAACTCATTCCAAGTTCAGATGGATTCATCTGGCATCTCATTCAACCAGTTAGTCGCCTCTCCAATAAACGACAATGGAAACAACCTCAACCTCATTATTGTTTGGTTGACCCCCGGAATCTCTTGTGACTTACAGATTGCCACAAAATTCATCAAGTGCTGATTTGCATCATCACCAGCTGCACCTCTAAACATACCTTTCATGTTCAACAATTGGATCATGGTGCTGGTGATTGTGAACTCAACACCTGGGGGTAGTGCAGGTAACACTATGGCTCTAGTGGCTCCAGCTCCATCCAAGTCAACATCATCTTCTTCATACATCATATGAGCTGGATGCTGAGCTCTACCCCTTGGGGCTATTGGTTGGTGCTGGGGATGGACTACTCCTTCCACCCCTCTAAACATACCTTTCATACATTATATGAGCTGGACACCTGGCCTAGGTTGATTGATTCCTGCAGTTTGATGTACATTCCTTGAAACATCAATCTCAGCTTCTAGTCCTAATCTGTGTCTCTGAACCTCTAGTTCTTATGCATTAACCATCTTTCGAAGAGCTCTCTGAACTTCGGGGTCGTAAGGAAGCAATGGCGCTCCTTTGCTTCTAGTGTTGGGCATGCACAATCTGACTCTCCTAAAAAAGACACAAACACCAAACAAAATGTAAAATTAGGAAATATAACTACAATCGAATAAAAGCTAGTAAAACACTTTTTGAATTGAAATTTCTTGACAACGGCGTCAAAATTTGATACGTCCAAAGTTACACTTCAAATAAGAAGTGTAAATGGTCGATGTCAATTTACAGAACTCAACTAGAGTTGAGGTCGATCCCACAGAGAATTTCTTTACTGATAAGGTTTCACTGTCGCATTTATTCGAATGTTGTTATTATCTCCTAAAAAAATAACAACAGAAAGTAAATTGGGGTTGGTGGAAATGTTATAATTACCAAACTTGCAGTCAAAATCTAGATTCGCGACTAACATACTATTTCGTTGTAAGGTTGATTCAGTTAATTAAGAGAAACCAGGATTGTGTTCACCATAACATTAGTTCAAGTGTTCTTCCGTAATAAAGCATCAGGAAAATCGATGTTTATAAAATCATTGCGAGTTAAATATATCTGACACTTCTTAGCCAGATCAGATAATTATCACTAATTTTCTCTCTACCCTAGAGTGTAACTAACATTGACCCTCGCTTAAAATGATATGGTGTTAAAGATCTTTTCTCTCGAATTCAAGCTTTAACTCCGATTGGATAATTTAGTTCAGCCTTTTTCCTAACTGGTATTTTTCTCTCGAACAAATACTAGATAAAGGCTTATCTAATGCGTGCACTCACTAGATGACAGTGATATCGAAAACTAATAAACTACAGAATGTAAACACCGACTGCCCTTTACTTATTTTACGGAATCGTCACTAGCACTTCATCATGGATCCCACAATCCTAGTCGTGGTGTTTAACAACCCATGATTTCACGTGAACAATCAGTAATTATGGATGAAAACATATTGAGAGAAACTTACGAAAGTATTTAGCAAATCAACAATCACTTTGATAATCTGATATTGTGAATTTGAATTTCCAACTAATAGCAATAATCAAAAATCCAAAAATCGAAATCTAAGAGTCACGCTCTGTTCTTCGTCGTCAAAACGTAAGATAATGAATAATCATGCTTTCCACAACTTAAAGTAATTCCAAATAGATTGTTTAAAATGAGTCCTAATCGAATTAGGACTAAGTTGTTGGGCCTTTTCACGACCACTACCATGACCTGTCAAGGGCTTCACGATCCGTGAATCCCTTCGTGGTCTTGCCCTGGAGCTTCCCAAAAGTGGGTCTTCAAAATTGGTCACTGGAAAATGCACCACGAGAGCTACCACGGTTCGTACTGAGGACCACGACCCGTTAAGTCGACCGTGGTCTTCACTTGGGTTTCAACCTTCTTTCAACTCTTTCTTGCTTTCACATTGGTCCAGCTTCACGGCAGGTAGCACAGTTCGTGGTGAGGACTACGGCCCGTAGAACCCTCTGTGGTCTTCACTTGGTTATTCCTTCTCTTCATCTTCTCAAGGCCCAGCACTGCCTCACTTTCACGAACTCAACCACGGACCGTAATGAAGTTAATGGTCCGTGAAGTTGGCCGTGAACTTCACTTGGTCAACATCAGTTCTGCTTCTTTTTCTACTTTTTTATACAACCTAGATTCGGCCTACACATTTAACAAACTCATTGAATAATCCAAAATTTCACTCAATTCCAGTATTAGTTCATAGTTATTAAGCATTAAATGTGCCATGATTTTGTGGCACATTAGTTGTTTGAAGCCAAGTGAAGACCACGAAGTGCTTCACGGACCGTGAAGCCCCTGACGGGTCGTTGAAGTGAGCGTGAAGGGCACGACAGTCGAGTCCTATTTCGATTAGGAATCTTTTGTAAAACACTTATTTGAATTAATTAGATCGTTTTATCTTTTATCTTATCTTACCTTGAATGACGAACAAGTTTCTTTATTTTTAGTTTGTGATTTTTGATTTTGAACATTGAATTAAGTTCGAAGTTTGGATTTCCGATTCTTGAATTATTGAAGTGGCTTGTTGAATTGCTTATTCTCATAAGTACTTTCTAAACATGTTTTCGTTTGATATTTCTAAATGTTTACGTGAAATCATGAGTGGCTAATTACCACAACTGGGGTTGTGGGATCCATGACGTAAAACCAAAGTGTAATTTTGTAAGACGAGTAAAAGGCGATTTACGTTTACAAATTATAACCTAGCTTTCATTATTCATTTATTCTGATGAGTGCATGCATTGGAATGATCCTGTATCTATTATTTGTTTGAGAGAAAAATAATGGCTTAGGAAAAAGCTAAGTTAACTAGAAGAAATGGAGTCAAAGTTTGAGTTCGAGAGAAAAGAACTTTAACACCATTGTGAACGAGGGTAAAATTAGTAACACTCTGGACTAAGAGGACTTGAGTGAACATTATCTGAATAGACTATGAAGTATCAGATATATCTAACTCGTCTGCATTTTGTAGAAATAAATTGCCTGAACTTAACTACGGAAGAGCATTAGGTGTAACGTTATGGTGAACACAATCCTAGTTTCGTTTAATCAACGAAACAACTTGTGAACTGAAAGCTTTGTTAATTGTTAATCTAGAATTTGATTACAAATCTTAGTTTCTAGAACATAACAACTAAACTCATTTTTACTTTCCGTAATTGTTTCTTTGGGAAATAATAACGACATTTGAGTAAATCCAACAGTGAAATAATTTATGTAAAGAAATTCTCTGTGGGATCGACCGCAACTCATGTTGAGTTCTATAAATTGACGTCGACCATTTATATCTCTTAATTGAGGTGTAAGTTTGTACATATCACCTATTTTTGGGGTTAATTGCGGAATTTCTAGCGCGGGTCCCACTTTCCCCATTTTTGACCTCGAAATTGGTCCGCCTCTGTTTCTTGTGAATTTATTGTCTAAACGGCGGTAACAATGTTGTGATTATGTGTTTGATAGCGTAGCAACTATCCGAGGCCGTTCGAAAGGGAAAAGTCCCGGTGGAGTAGTTTGGAGCGCCCGTGTTCGGCCTACATGTAGGCTACAACTTCCCTTTTCTTTTAGATTGAGTCTGAATGTGTGAGTGTGTAGTGATCCTTTCAAAACGATACCACTATTTAAACAAGAAATCTAATTAAATACTTGCGATATTTTGTCACGACCCGAGAGCACCCCCAAGTCGTAACATGCGTACTCGACCTCTTGGAGGTCTAATACTAGGCCTTAGCAATCAATCATCGCATTCGGTAATAAAAACCGTAAGGAAGAAAAACACTTTTTAAAACAAATCCATAATACCCATAAAATCTTTCAAATGTAAAGAAGTAGAATTTCTAAGTCTCATGTACCATCTTAAACACGAATAGAACATCTTAGGGACACGGCCCTTTACAACAATAGAAAAATATAAGTCTTATACAATGTCTAAATGGAAATACTAGAAAGATAACAACTATGTCCTCGAATATATGAGGACATACCAAGCTTCTTGAGAAGAGTCAATATCCCAAGCTTCCTCAAAGGATCTCCTCAGTTTCCACCACCTACACTTGTAATAATAGAGAAATATGGAATTAGTACAATAAGTACTAAGTATGATGACCATGCAAGAAAACATGCACAACGGACATTTACAAGGAATGTATGCTTTAGAGACCTTCTTTAATAAACCTTTACAACCACAAGCGTAAACCCACGTTTCAAGTCACCATTCACAAATAAGACCACATTCACCTCATTTACAACTCAATTAACACAAGTGTACAATACTTAAACAAGATAGCAAAGTAATTCCTTCATTACCATTTAAGCCTCTATCTCAAGTCACCCTATGCCACACTTAAGTGAATAATGAAGTGACCGCCCATACAACCTCTTCATATACACCTAAGTGTTCCTAAGAGTTACCATGGAAAAGGGTTTTATCAATACATTATAACATACTAAGTCAACATTCTTTATAAAACCATTTAAGAGACACACAAACATATAGGGGACAATCACATAATTCCCCTAAGACTTAGGGAACTCACTTTAGCATCTTCTAAGCCTACTCGTGCCATGTGTAGATATCATCCCATACTACTACCTACACGTTGTAGGACCTATCCAATACTAGAGTGCACATCCCATATGATGGAAATAGGCTTTAACCTACATAGACCACACTAGCAAGGTATGGAATCCGGAGTCTATCCTACTCCGTGGAGGTTGTTCTACTTGCCAAGGGTAGAACCAAAAGCAACCCATGTTGGCACATGGTTTAAGAGATGTCCAAGGATGTTCATTGTGCCTAATCTCATGCTTAACTAGGCCACCATCCTAACCACATCCACTCGGTGCTTAGCCTTGGTTTCCATAGAGTAATTTCATTCGCATATGTATACTAGAGAGGGTTCCTTTTCTAGTTCAACCAACTCATAATACCTTTTCCCAAGAAAAGCCCCATTTCTTAGTCATAGCCAATCTAGGTTCATAAGGATAGCTCATTTGACTTTCTTAGATAAGGATTCTCATGCCGTTCCGGCTCCATCCATCTCTAAGTCTATCATTTCACTCAAGAAGGGAACATCACCCTAAGGCCCATCCTTCAAGGTTATACATTTGCTTAGGAAAGCTAGACTCATGAAAAAGGCACTATGCTTAAGTCTACCAATTCAAGTCTTGGCCTAGAATTCCCTTTTTAGCATTCATAGGAAGAGCTCCATTACTAAGTCATAGCCCAACCAAACATTCCCATATATAATCAAGCTTTCATGACACAAAACAAGATACTCAAGTCTAGCATATGAGCTACGCTATCATCTTATAAAAACTCATCATAGTCCATCATCACCACATATCACCTTTTAAAGAGAAACATGCTTTCACATTAGCATAATAACACTTTATACAATATCACATTAATATCATTAGAACATCATCACATTATAGCTTCACACAAACTTTACATATAGCTTCATATAGGACTTTACATATAGCCTCATATGTGTATAATAATACAACAACATAATAACACTCATATAATGCCTTTCATGGCCTCAATTCACAAAAATACCACACAAGAATAAGATATAACACTTCCACCAAAGGTGGATTCAACCTACCAACAACAATC
The DNA here is from genome assembly GCA_029582605.1 of Solanum gracilifrons. Taxonomy (NCBI): domain Eukaryota; kingdom Viridiplantae; phylum Streptophyta; class Magnoliopsida; order Solanales; family Solanaceae; genus Solanum; species Solanum gracilifrons. Next base: position 25,239 of record JAJOOH010006809.1, on the reverse strand, counting down.
AATTTAATAAAGAGAGTTCAAGCTTTCTTACCATAATCCAAAACCATAGCCAAAATCACTAAAATCTAAGCAATCACCATTACTTCACCCATAAGGCTTACCATCCTTAATTCATCCATTATCAACAATTAATCATGAATAAACATTAAACAACACAAGATATATCAATACAATTCACTTTACACATAATTCCATCAACATTGATTTTATAGAAATAGACCTATTTTATAGCAGATTTTAGGGTTTTGTAGAAGACAAGGGTTCATGGAGTATTTCATTCAAAAACCACAAACAAACATCAATTTATTTATATCCAAACGTTTCAAATCATTTTCATGCAAGAACCCTTGGTAGAATTCAAAACAAGCTTTTAGTCACTTTTTGAAAACATTGTAAAATCCTCTGAAATTGACTCTAGGATGAAGATGAGTCCTAAGTAAAGAGCCACCATACCTTATTATCAATAATGCCCAAGGAACTTGATGGAGGAAACCTTGAATTCAAAACCCTAGTTTCCCACACCTTTTTCTTCCTTGAGCTTGAGAGAAATATAGAGAGAGAACTTTTGGGTTTTTGATTAGGGTCTTTGAAATAAGGATTTAAAGGAAGGTTTTAAGACTTAAAGCTATTTATATTAATGATATAAACCATTTAAAACCAACCCCACATGATAAAAACATTTAAAATAAATTACCCAAAAGCCCCTAAATTAGGCAGCCCCGTTAGGGACCACGCCCACTTGGACGGGTCGTGAAGGGCACCACGACTCATGGTGGTTCCCGTGGTCCCTTGACCAGTGGGCCTCTCCACCATGTCAAGCCCTCAAGGGCCCAAGGCATCTTCACGGAGGCTCCCACGATCCGTGGAGCACACCACGAGTCGTGGTGGAGCTCGTGAAGATGAGAGCACCTAGGCAAAGTTGCCTTGCCTCCCTTGAGACCCAGTGATCTTCATGCCCAAGAATACAGACCGTCTAGGGCACCACTGGTCGTGGTGGTGCCCGTGGTCTTTGGGGCAGTGAGCAACCAACTTGGGACAACCTTGGCTTTTTCGCTAAAGGCTTGCCCCTTTTGGCTTGGCTCCTTGCCTATCACTCTCAACCAACCTAGAGTAGGTCTCATAGCATAGAGTCTAACACGTTTCTTGACGTTGACTCCTTAAACCCCTTTTCAAACAAGACTAGGGCAACATTACACCACTAAAACACATTAGCTCAAAAGACTAGTCTCCGAAAGTCATGGTCGTCCCTTGATGTTCGACCTCAAAACTCTTCAAACTAAACCTTAAAAGCCAAAACACTTCATTTTAACAAATTACCAACTTCCAAAACACATGCAAAGCTCTAGTTCATCCTATTTCATTTTAGGGTCATCACACATTTAAAACCAATTAATGAGGGCATACTGATTTTAATCTAGTAGAGGGATTAGATTCATAACGAACTCCAAAAAAAAAATATAACATTTAAGCAATTAACCGACCAGATCTTCATGCCTATGTTAACCTCACACTTGAGTGTGAAATAACAAGAATATTACAAGTTTCCGAGTACCAAAATCAGCCGGCTCATGCTTCACACAACTTTCAAGACATATAGCAAATTATTATATTACAAGACTTGGGTTTACACACCCCAAAAAGATAAAAACGTATAACCATACTTATATTACAACCCTTGGTGACATGACCAAATCAGCCCTCAAAATCTCCTGTAAATATACGGCACAATGATCATGTACAAATCCCAAGGTTATACAAAATATATATGCCTATATGCAAATGTGATCTTCCTTAAGGCTTTCAATATCACCATCATCAATGGCCAGCTTCAAGCATCATCGTGAATAGCCCCTACGATAGAAACAACTATCGCTAAGCATATAGCTTAGTGGTGTACAAACTATAGGTTTGGAGCCCTTAAATTCGCCAAGTTATCATTCTCAAGTCAAGGGCAGCACGATCGAAACAAAATCAGTAAATCAAGTAAACAATATACAAGGAGTATCAAGTTCAATAAATAAAGGTCCAAATGTCAAGATGCTCATAGCACAACTTTTCAAGAGATTCATTAACAAGGCTCACCCAATATATACATCACGTCGTCACACCAAGCACGAGTAGGTATCAAGAAGGGTCAAAACCCAATAATCAAGAGAACCAAGAACCATATTAAAAAATGGCTTCCTAGTTCGTACTTAAAATGGACAACTTCCATTCTTAAGACGAACTAAAAATCCAGAGTCAAGATGGAAAATGATCCGAACCAAGAGGCATGCCAAGAGTGACAAAGTCACAGCCACAAAAAGGACAAGGTCCCAACAAGAGTGCTAAGTGATCAAACAATCTGTACAAGTGGGCGAGTTACATAAGCGTATAAGCGTCTTTAATGTATTAAAGAATACCAATATGACAATGCAAAGTGACAAGAGGTAACCAAGGTACCAAGATAACTTTCAGATATACCAGCAGGTAAAAAGAGTACAAGTATAAGTTTATACACAAACCTCAGTTCTTTAGCACAAAAACAGTCCAACAAAACTCCACGAGTCAAACCGTAGACCTAGCAGCGTATCAAAGTCTTCAACTTGTACAAGGGGATATACAACCTTAAAAAATGAATTCAACAACTTATTTACTTTATAGAAGCTCAATAATGATGACGTAAAATAGGGTTATCATCACAAGTAAGCCTAGCCTGTACAAATACGACTATGCTCCCAAACAGTAAATTCTGGCCATCCTAGTGCATCATGTTGCAACTAAGATTTGAAATGGCAAACGGCAAAACTGGACTGTATACTCTTTATGAAAGATGTAGGTACCTCTCTTAAGGTTGCAAACAACCAAGAATATCAACAAAATGTATTTTGGATAAAAAGATATATTCAAAACACTAACAGTTGTCCATATAGGATTTCAAACTTCAGAATCTGGACAGAACTTCTCCTATGATGCGTCCCATATTTCGAATCCATAACAACTAAATTAGAGTTTAACATAAACATAAGAGTTATACATATACAAATTATCTTTCCAAATCATATTTATTCACAGTAAACAAAGTTCTATAGAACGAGATATGCTTAATCTACTAAACGTTACCCACCTCAAAAACAGGTTTTACCACTTACCAAAGAGAAGAGTGTAACTCGATTTCCAGCCAAAAGGACCAAGATTTTCTCTTTTGATCTTGAAGAACAACAGGTTAGATAATGTTCTAAGGGACTTATACTTCAGGTGAGACGAATTTCCTAATAGGAGGTGTCAAAATATAGTAACACAAGAGGTGCTTATCATATACACAGCTGTCCATAAAAGTTGGCTGCCCAAATACTTGTGTGCTGCCCAAATGCATACATATACACCTATATATATATCCTTCACCTCCTTTTAAAGATACATATTTCTAATTAAAACATTACGCAAATACCCCCATACAATACATTAAATTACGATGACAATTATTTTAAGCAAGGTTGCAAATATAACATTATTTCAAGTTCTTAAAATGAGAATTAAACATATTGTAATAATTAAGCAGTGGTTTATCGACATGCGACTCTTGTTAGCATTTTCGGGGTGTTACAGAGTGTGTGGATTTGCATGAATATTGGGGTGGGGAACTAGATTAGCATGCTATGTTCGATAAAATTCATATTTAGGTTGTCACCGGGTCAACGGGTACTTGAATTGTTATATTTGATCATCCTTGCTTTCTTGATTGGCCTGGTTTTGACTTATGAGTTATATTGGAGCATGTTTGGCCTTAGTCTAACTTAGACTAGTGATGCCATAGACTCACGATTGTTCAGAGTTGATAGATTATATTATTTCTGCCCCGATGTGACTTTGATCAACGTAGGTCCTGGTAGACTGATATAGCAAACTTGGGTCTGATAGAGATGAACCTTAGCTAGGCAGTGACTCCTCTGTGGGGCCTTAACATCCATAATTCCCGTATGATCCAAACTTTCTGCATTTTTCTGGCCGCCCTCCAGGCTCATTCGGTAATACGTACGGCTTCAATTCAGTTCTCTTGTCACCGTGAGATGGTTAGAGGATATAGAGATTTTCCCATGACTTATAGATGCGTAAATCCTTGGATGGGTTATTTGGAAGCTTTACGCTTGTAACACCCTGGAAAAAACTAGTAGGTAAAACTAGAGCGTTATGTGAGAAAGTGTGAGTTTGATGTGAGGTTTAGAAATGTAAAATGGTTCCCCGAGCCTAGGTTGTAGAATATAGGGATTAAAAATCAAGGTACGACCCCCCAAAGACGAACCAAGGGTCCTTGAGGAGGACCCTAAAGTCTAACCCCCAAGGCTGCCAAGAACTAAAAAGCTGTCAAGAATTCCTTGACCTACGGATGGGACCTACTGGGAGTAGGTCCATCCACGCCTCGTAGCTCATTGGCGTAGGTCAAGAGGGCTTGAAGAGGAGCTGCATGTCATGAACCATGAACCTGCATCACACCCCGTTGACCCATTCACGGTCCGTAGGGGGGCAGGTCGTAGGTCATGCCTAGACTCGGCCACGAGGGATTCATTTTTAATTATTTGTAAGTAGGGGTTGTCTAATATAGTATTTATACAGATATATAAAGTATTTTAAGTCATTAAACATCCTATTAACTCATTATATCTCAAGACCCCAAATTATAACCACCCCTCCTCTCCAATATTTCTCTCTCTAAGACTCCATTGAAGAGGAAGATCAAGGTCAAGTCTAGAGTCCAAGGAACAACCTTTCTTCTTGTATTTCTTTTGAAAATCATCCTAAGGTATGGTGGTTTTTCATCTATGGGTGGATATCACCCATATAGCCCCATCAAACTTGGTTTTTAAGACTTCCAAATTCCCCCAAAACCTAGGGTTTCAATATATGTCATGGGTCTTCTTCCAAAACGATTTCAATTGTTTATATATGGTTTATTATGTTTGATTATGATGAATTATGATTGGTTTGATGGAGTATTGTTGTTTTATGATGAAAAATCCCCATAGACCCATGATTTCCCCCACTTTACAAAATTGACTTCATGATGTGGGAGTCGTTGAATATTGGCCCAATTATGTAAATAATGGTTGTTCTTGGTCTAATTCCATGATTCTGGTATAATCAAACATGTATCCTTGATTAACATAAGATCCTATGGTGAAATTGATATAGTCTAGGGTTATTTCATGAAACAGGCAAATTGAGGATTGATGTTTGCATAATCAAGACACAACTTCCGATGAAAGTGTCTACGATCGTACAATAGTTTAGTAACCCAACCAGGGGTTGGGATCGTCCCTAAGGGAGTGGTTTTTAGAATTAATAGAAATATAAAATTTAGTTCTAACTAGTCGTAGCTAAAGACATTAACGATTAAAAACATTGTAAATTAAAGGGGGACACAAGAGTGTCAATTAACAAAGGGGGGGGGGGTTGTCACTAGTAAGTAGAAACAACAAAATAAACAATGATTTCTAAGTAATGAGAGGGGATCCTTGGGATGTGATGGGAATACGGATTAAGCTAGATTATTGGGTAGATGCTTTCGATAGAAGATTCATAGAATAATTGTGACTAGCCTAAACTTTAAGGGGGTTAAGCTCACTCTCGAGCAACTTACCCCGTTTCAAATGCGTTCCTCTCGGGCACCCACTTGCGCATGAAGACCAGCTTAAGCCTTAAACCACTCACTCTCTTGAGTTGAGTGTGTGGACATGGGATTAGGGTTCACTCTCTCGAGCTGAACCTCATGTCGACCCACTCATACTGGCTATCAATCTAGTGGTCTTAGTTATACGACCTCTCTCTTAAGCAACCCGAAAACACATAAATAAACTTGTATTTTTTAACTACAAATTCATTAAATTCATCCACAACAACTAAACGAAATCACATTTAAGCTACAAATAGACTATCAGCAAGCAAGACCCAACAATTATCTTAACCCATATTCACTAAATCACACCCCAAGAATTGGGATTTTTAGCCACACTTGTATAAGAGATAGAAATTTCTACCAAATTGAGCTTGCATTCAACTGGGTATGAAGATTTAAGTCTTGATACAGGCCAAGATTGAAGAATCCAAGAGATCCAAATCCAAATCTTGAAGATGAAACCCTTTGGAACTTCAAGTCTTCAAAACCCTCTCAAACTTAGAGCAAAAATATCAAAAAGTACTATTCTATATGAAAATTGTAATAATTGTTCGACTCCTAAAACTACAACTCTAACTAGTATTTATAGTTTTCACAGATTTGTACTGCAGCGTATCATTCGGCATCGTTAGTCGGAATCGCGGATCAACTCAACAATTAACCCTTTGGTGTAATACATCGCCGTCTTGCACCAGCCTTCAGCAGCGTGGTGCTATGGGTCATTGGGCGACATGGCACTGCTTTGAGGAACTTCTCGGCGATACGCCGACTGCTCCTTTTTTCCGCCGAATTGATCCTTTTCTTCAAGGCTCACCACACTGCAACACAAGCCGAAGTAACAACCTTCGGTGACTTGCCAAGTGGACTCAACGATCCTCAGGCCTTCATTTCTTCGTTCTTTTCAGCCTTTTCGTTCCTTTTTGCGACGTAGTTTACATGCTTTCCTTCTAACTTCAAATACCTGAAACTTAAGGGTTTTCATCAGATATTGAGATAAAATAAGCATTAGAGGACACAATTTCTATTAAAATATAGCCCTAAATGAGTCCAATTTGTGGACTCATCAACACCCCCAACTTATAGTTTTGCTTGTCCTCAAGCAAACTTAAGTTCAACCATTTAAAAAGGGTGTCTCGAACAGTGCTACACAAGACTCAATCATGAATGCACACAACAAGACTCAATTTACTTATGCAAGGATCAATTGTGTACTCAAAGATTCAAGTTGTGACATACCATTACCAAAGATTCTCAAGCTCGCAATACTTGTTTCAAATGCAAGTTCAAGCTCAACAAAAGCTTTCGAATGCCCTCACACAAATGATGATTCCATTTTCACACGCACAGGTATAATCAATTTAAAGTTCAGGAATCAGATACAACGCTCACACTCACAAAAAGTAACACAATGAATGCTTTCACCCATAGGTTTGCCTGTATTTCCCAATCAACATTTGTTTCGACTTTCTCAAGATCACAAAGGTCTTACCAAGGCTTTAAACGGGGATGAGTGTATAGGTATGGTCATTTAGGGTCAGTGACTTTTATCCTCATGAAATATGGTTCTCTCAACACTTCCTTTCTTTTTTCCTTGATCATTTTCATTAGTGCTTATAAGTCATCCTATTATTCATTCTCCCTAGATTGTTTGGGAACCCCTTCTCTTTTTTACTTTATTCCACAAATTTTTTTTCATTCTTTTTCTTTTTCTGTTTTTTTATATGGAGGGGTTCCATCTACCTTAAAACCATGGGTAAGAGGAGACTTTCCTTGCACTTCTTGATTTACCCTTCTCTTTTCACCACACCCCCAACTTAGGCTTTTGGCCTAAGTTGGCTATTCAACTAACCACAATTCAAGAGGATTATAGGTAATGGATTAAGCATGGTCTAGTTTTCATCAAGTTTCTTCGAAAGAAGGGTAAGGCTCAAAGGGTGTTCAAGAGAGAATTACACGCTCACAAGGTAGGTCACAAAATAGGTATATGTCAAATTGGTTCACATTCTTCAAAGTTTCCTAAGATCATATCAAGAGAAATTCTTACTTAGTCAATCGGACCAACAGGGACAATACTAGGTGTTGTCATGCATGGTTCTAGGTAAGATTATCACACAAGGCATATAAACTTAAGTCAAACAAGACTCTACACTTTTCCTAGTGTGCAACAGTTATCACAAGAGAATCGATTTGATAAATGGCTAATCAGAACGAGATTCAAAGAGTTCACATATTGTCTATGCAATTTCATTTGGCCGCATTGTAGCCGTACATTGATGTGCGTTCGATTGAGAGCACTATTTAAGTCATCGGGTTAAAATCATTTTGCAATATAAAATAAAAGGAGCGATAAGCTCAATCATCCATAGAAATAGATAAAACATAATTTTAAACAGAACAGCCCAAAACACGAACACGAGTAGCACACAAAGGTGGGCCTCACCCCACCACAAATAAAAACATTTGTCCTCAAATGCAAATAACAGAATATCCAGACTTTAGAATAAAGAAGGATAGAGAGGGAGGTAGAGAAAAATCTTGTCTACACAGTCACTCCATCTGTCTGGGCATTAGTGCCCGATGTGTCAGCCTGAAATTTGATAATGGCCCCTGGAGCTTCTTCAAAAGTTTCAGCGGTAGCTGACTTACTAAGATTGTCCAAGTCATGAGCCGCCAAAAAGGAGTGGAAAGCTATGAAGAATCCATGTCTCCATGAGGGAATAGTGGGGTCTCGGGGATTTGTTCTCTTGCTGGCGCTAGACTTATTGCCCTCATTATCCGTTTTGGGAGGATTTGTTGCCTTTGTATTTTTCCTGAAATTTTGCACTCTTGTTTGTCGGTGTGGCATATCTCTTCCAGCTACTTTCAGTCTAGCCATTTCTGCAAAACTTCGAGAAAATGTTAGAAAGTATTCAGACAAAAGCAAGCAGTTCAATTGCAAAATCATTTCATTGAACCAGTTGACGAAGCACGCAACTACTTCGGTGGTTCGTCGAGTGCAGTGCATAGAGAATACAAGGGTGCAGACAAGGGCGAACCAGAAGTCTTTCGGCAAATCGCCAAATGTTTTTAGCGATCAAAGGCTTCTCGTTGAAAGTTACAGAATTAAACATCATATTTGGCATTAAATTAAAGGCGAGATAGAGATTTAAGATGAACCGCCGAGTGATTCGACGAGCTTGAACCAGCTCGCCAAATGACCTAACGTGCTTGCTTTTGACCTAACTTCCCAAATTTAACCCTGCAACCCCCGAAAACAAAATTAAGGCATGCACAACTCAAATTAGACTTAGAACCAGTGACAATCATCCACAACGCATGATTTTCATCCAATTTAATGCGCAACCTTCATGAATTAACTATTTAACTTAGTACGGGCAAAATTTGCTAACCAAACAAGCAATTAAATATTCTAATCCTACTAGAGAGGCCTAACACACATCATCAAAGTAATGCCATTTCATTTGAGTACAACTTTCAAGGAAAGGAATGCGGAGTTTGAAGTACCAACCTTTTATGCCGATCAAATGGATACTGAGATGCTAGGAAGCAATGTAATCCAACTCGTAGCATAATTCGACACTAAAAATACTCTAGAAATGCAAAAATATAGAAACTATAGTGCAGGTGTGAGTTTGGATAGATAAAAAGTGAGGGAAAGTGATTGAAGTTGAAATTTTTAAACCTTTGGCTTGCAAAAACCGTTCAGTTTTCACCCACTTGGCGACATTAGTGAAGCTCGTCTACTTACTCGGCGGAACGCCGACTGTTTAGTTATTTTGCTGAAATTTACAGAACCTCTAGTTTACGGGGGGTGGGGGGGTCCAAACGGTGGCCTCCTTCGTGATCACCGACATGGTTGGCGATTCGCCAATAATTTCCAAAGCTCACCAAGTTTTATAGACTCCAATGTTGACGATGTCTTGAGTCAAACGACGGATAAGGTCGGATTCGTCGACTCGCCAACTGGATCTATTGCTTGCCATCTTTTACTTTTCGAACACTTCTCATACTTTAACCTGTACAAACAACACACTATTATTTTACCAAGAAATAAAAAAAAGCAATTAAAAGGGTTTTGGGTTGCCTCCCAAACAACGCCTTAGTTAACGTCGCGGAACAACGCAAGTCCACCTTCAAACCTCACTCTTGGGATTAGCCATAGTATCACTAGAAAACCCCCTTGCTGTCTTGGATTGAGGTGAGACGAGATATGACTCATCTGGGTCTCCAATGACTTGATTGAAATAGAATAAGAGGTGACGGTCTCGCTAAGGTTAGAAACATCTTGTTTCATGCCTTTCAGCATTTTGTCTGACCCTTCAACTTTATTGAGGATACACGATAGAATATCCTCATACCTACCACCTTCTGAATCCTTGGGCTTTTGGCGCTCATGGGGAGGCACATATCTATCCTTCTCTCCATCTTTCCAGTTTGGATTTCGGTCCCTCCATTCATGATCTCTATCCTTCCAGCCTTCGTCTCTAGCCCAACCTTGGTTACCACCCTGCCTTGGGTAGTTTGAACGATCGCCCCCGCCTTGATTCGTTAGAAAATTTACCTCCTCGTTATATAGGGCTTCAAATTTCATCTCTTTAGGATTTGCACACCCTACCCCCACAGCGTTGACACTACGGGCACTAGCCCCCATGACATTTTTGGATAGAATGTCAAGCTGTATCATGATTTTGGCCATGTTTTGGTCTCTCTCATTGTCTTTTTCAATCTGCTCTTAGATAGCTTGAATGTGAGAGGGGATACTTGGTCCTCACGAGTGTACCATGCTCTATTGATGACTGTCATGCCATCTAAAAGTTGGGCTGCTACTGCATGAAGCCTCCAGGCGAGAGTTGGTCAGCGACACCTTTGTTTATCGAATCCAAACTCCGGTAATAGTATTGAAGTAGCATGTTGTCTGGCAAACTGTGGGTTGGGCATTGCAGCACCAACTTTTTGAACCTTAGCCAAGTTTCGTGCATAGACTCTCCTTCTAGACGTTTAAAACTCTGGATGCTTTCCCGCAGTGACATCATCTTCGAGGGAGGGCATAATCGCACTTGAAATGTGGTTACCAACTCCTCCCAAGAAGTGATGGATTCACGTAGTAGCTCGGCTAGCCACTTGCACGCCTCTCCCATCAACGAGTTAGGGAATAGCCTCAACTGGACCGACTCATGAGAGATATTTTTGAACGAGAATGGTCTACACATATCTACAAAGTTTCAAAGATACTCGTGAGTATCCTAATAAGCCAGTCAGCTGAAAAGTCCCTTTAGTTGCAAGAGTTGCAACATGGTGCTCTTTATGTGGAACACTGCGTTTCCCTCGGCTGGGGTTAAATGGATGGCTCCAACACCTCCCATGGGATGGGGGCCATTGATGTTGGGCTCTTGGAAATCCTTAAGATTTCCGATGTCGTCTTGGTGGCCTACCTGGCTACCATTGCTACCATTAACACTCACGCTTTCTGAAATATTCACACAACAAACAAAACTAAAAATTAGGTAAGTAGACTACAACTAGGAAGAATAAAATTTTTACTAATCTAAAAATTCTCAAGTAACACCACTCCCCGGCATCGGCGCCATTTTGATGTTTGCGTAATCAAGACACAAACTTCCGATGCAAATGTCTATGATCGTACATTAGTTTAGTAACCCAACCAAGGGTTGGGATCGTTCCCAAGGGAGTGGTTTTGAGAATTAATAGAAAAATAAAATATAGTTCTAACTAGTCGTAGCTAAAGACATTAACGATTAAAACATTGTAAATTAAAAGGGACACACGAGTATCAATTAACAAAGGGAGGGGGGGGGGTTGTCACTAGTAAGTAAAAACAACAAAATAAACAACGATTTCTAAGTCATGAGAGGGGATCCTTGGGATGTGACGGGAATATGGATTAAGCTAGATTATTGGGTACATGCTTTCGATAGAAGATTCATAGAATAATTGTGACTAGGCTAAACTTTAAGGGGGATAAGCTCTCTCTCGAGCAACTTACCCCGTTTCGAATGCGTTCCTCTCGAACACCCACTTGCCGCATAAAGACCAGCCTACACCTTAACCCACTAACTTTCTCGAGCTGAGTGTGTGGAAATGGGACTAGGGTTTACTCTCTCGAGCTGAACCTCATATCGACCTACTCACACTATCCATCAATCTAGTGGTCTTAGTTTTACGACCTCTCTCTCGAGCAAGCCGAAAAGACATAAATAAGCTTGTATTTGCAACTACAAATTCATTAAATTCATCCACAACCACTAAACAAAATCACATTTAAACTTTGAATAGACTATCATCAAGCAAGACCCAACAATTATCTTAACCCATATTCGCTAAATCATACCCCAAGAATTGGGGTTTTTAGCCACATATGTATAAGAGATAAAAAATTATACCAAATTGAGCTTGCATTCAACTGGGTATGAAGATTTAAGTCTTGATACAGGACAAGATTGAAGAATCCAAAATACCTAAATCCAAATCTTGAAGATGGAAACCCTTTGGAACTTCAGGTCTTCAAAACCCTCTCAAACTTAGAGCAAATATATCAAAAAGTACAATTCTATAAGAAAATTATAATAATTGTTCGACTCCTAAAACTACAACTCTAACTAGTATTTATAGTTTTCACAGATTTATGCTGCAGTGGATCATTCGGCGTCGTTAGGCGAAATCGCCGATCAACTCGGCGATTCGCCATTTGGTGTAATACATCGCCGTCTTGCACCAGCCTTCAACATCGTCGTGCTTTGGGTCATTGGGCGACATGGTACTGCTTCACGGAACTTCTCGGTGATGCGCCGACTGCTTCCTTTTCCAACCGACTTGATCCTTTCTGTCAGGGCTTAGCACACTGGAACAAAAGGCAAAGTAAGACCCTTCGGCGATTCGCCAAGTGGACTCGGCGATCCTCAGGCCTTCATTACTTTGTTCTTTTCTGCCTCTTCGTTCCTTTTTGCGACGTAGTGTCCATGCTTTCCTTCCATCTTTAAATACCTGAAACTTAAGGATTTTCATCAGATATTGAGATAAAATAAGTATTTGAGGAAACAATTTCTATTAAAATACAGCCCTAAATGAGTCCGATTTGTGGACTCATCAACACGCCCAACTTAAAATTTTGCTTATCCACAAGCAAACTCAAGTTCAGGCGTTCAAAAAGGGTGTCTCGAATAGTGCTACACAAGACTCAATAATGAATGCACACAACAAGACTCAATTTACTTATGCAAGGATCAATTGTGTGCTCAAATATTCAAGCGGTGACACACCATTACCAAAGACTCTCAAGCTCACAATACTTGCTTCAAATGCAAGTTTAAGCTCAACAAAAGCCTTCGAATACCTTCACACAAATGATGATTCCATTTTTACACGCACAAGTATAATCAATTTAAAGTTCAGGAATCAGATACAATGATCACAGTCAGAAAGAGGAACACAATGCATGCTTTCACCCATAGGGTTGCTTGTATTTTCCAATTAACATTTGTTTCCACTTTCTCAAGATCACAAAGGTCTTACCAAGGCTTGTAACGGGGCTGAGTGTACAACTATGGCCATTTAGGTTCAGTGACTTTTATCCTCATGAAATGTGGTGCTCTCAACACTTCCTTTCTTTTTCCTTCATCATTTTCATTTGTGCTTATAAGTCATTCTATCATTCACTATCCCTGGATTGTTTGGGAACCCCATCTCTTTTGTACTTTATTCCATAACTTTCTTTTTCATTCTTTTTCTTTTTCTTTCTCTTTTTTTTATGTGGAGGGGTTCCATCTTTCTTAAAACCATGGGTAAGAGGAGAATTTCCTTGCACTTCTTGATTTGCCCTTGTCTTTTCACCACACCCCCAACTTAGGCTTTTGGCCTAAGTTGGCTATTAAACTAACAACAATTCAAGAGGATTATAGGTAATTGATTAAGAAAGGTCTAGTTTTCATCAAGTTTCTTCCAAAGAAGGTTAAGGCTCAAAGGGTGTTCAAGAGAGAATCACACACTCACAAGGTAGGTCACAAAAGAGGTATATGTCAAATTGGTTCACACTCTTTGAAGTTGCCTAAGATCATATCAAGAGAAAATTTTACTTAGTCAACCGGACCAATAGGGCAAATTCTAGGTGTTGTCATGCATGGTTCCAGGTAAGCTTATCACACAGGGCATCGACACTTAAGTCAAACAAGATTCCACACTTTTGCTAGTGTGCAACGGTCATCACAAGAATATCGATTTGATAAATGGCTAATTGATACTTATTGTGACCAACGACACTATCCTATAGTATGAGTGTCTACGATCGTCGATAATATAGTAATCCAACCAAGGGTTGAGGTTGTGTCCCAAGGGAGCAGTTTTGAGAATTGATAGAAAAATAAAATTTACATTCTAACTAGTCGTAGCTAAAGACATTTGCGATAATAGACATTGTAAATTAAAGGGGCAACACAAAAGTGTCAAAATATCAAAGGGGGTTTTGTAACAAGTACTGAAACAACAAAATAAACAAGAAAATCAAGTATGGGGAAAGGCTCTTGGGATATGACCGCAATATAAGTTGAGATAAATTATTGGGTACATGCTTTCTATAGGAAATTTGCAAGACAATAGTGATTAGGCTAAGCTTTTAATGGAAATAAGTTCCCTCTCGGGCAACTTACCCCGTTTCAAATGCGTTCCTCTCGGACACCCATTTGCTGCATGACGACCAACCTACGCCTTACCCCACTCACTCTCTCGAGCTAAGTGTTAGGCTATGGGAGTAGGGCTCACCCTCTCGGGCTGAACCTCATGTCGACCCACTTCTTAGGCCATCAGTTTAGTGGTTTTGGTTTCGCGATCTCCATCTCGGGCAAGCCGAAAACATATGGGTGACTTTGTATTTGCAACTACAAACCTTTTAGATTAAACCACAACCACTAGGTGAAATCTTAATTAACATACATCTAACCTATCAGCAAGCAAGACCCAACAAGAATATCAACCCATATTTGCTAAATCACACCCCAAGAATGGAGGTGTTATAAAGAAATAAGAAATTACACCTAACATGATAAAGAAATAAACTGGGTATAAGAAATTAAACCTTGAATTAAGCTACGGAAGAAGAATAAAGAAGACCCACTTCCAACTTGGAGAAAATGAACTACTTTCTTCAAGTCTCCACAAAACCCTTTCCAAACTTGAGAGAAAAATACAAAAAAATAGACTAATAATAATTTTTACTCTAAAATGTTCCACTAAGACTACAATTCTAACTAGTATTTATAGTTTTCACAGATTGTGTTGCGGAGGATTGTTCGGCGACATTAGTTGAGATCGCCGATGAACTCGGCGATCCACCTTTTGGTTAGCTCATCGCCTTTAGCATCCTCGCATTTTGGATCATTGGGCGGTACAGTACTGCTTCGCGAAACTGATCGGCGACTCACCGACTGCTCATTTCCTCACCTTTTGATCCACTTCCTTCAAGGCTTCGCGTACTGGAACGAAGGGCGGTTCATGTCGTTTTGGCGACTCGCCAAGTTGAACTCGGCGATCCGCAGGATTCCATTTCTTGTTCTTTTCAGTCCTATTTGCTCCGATTTACGTCTAAGTGTCTATGCTTTCACTAAAACTTCAAATACCTAAAACTTCAGCATTTTATCAGGTATTGAGATAAAACAAGCATTCAAGGACACTATTTCTATTAAAATAAAGCCTTAAATGAGTCCAATTTGTGGATTCATCAACACCCCCAACTTAAACTTTTGCTTGTCCTCAAGCAAACTCAAGTTCAATAGTTCAAATAGGGTGCCTCAAACAGTGCTACACAAGACTAAATCATGAATGCACACAATAAGGCTCAATTTACTTATGCAAGGATCACTTGTGTACTCAAAAATTCAAATTGTGACACACCATTACAAAAGATTCTCATGCTCACAATACTTGCTACTTGTGCAAGTTCAAGCTCAACAAAAGTATCTAAATGCCCTCACTAAAGAATGATTACATATTCACACACATATATGAGTCAATTTAAGATCAGGAACCAGATACAACGCTCACACTCAATAAGAGGAACACAATGCATGTTTTCACCCATAAGTTTGCCCTTATTTTCCAATTGACTTTCGATTCGGCTTACTCAAGATCAAAAAGGTCTTTCTAAGGCTTGTAATGGGGCTGAGTGCAAAGGTTTGGTCATTTAGGCTTAGTTACTTTTTCCTCGTGAGATGTGGTATTCTCAAAACATTCCCTTATTTTCCTTTTTCTAGTGCTTTTAAGTCATCCTTTTATTCACTCCCTATGAGTTGCTTGGAACCCCAATATCCTTTGTACTTTATCCCACAAATTTCTTTTTCAATATTTTTTTTTCTTTTTTTGGAGGGCTCCATTGTTCTGCAACATGGGTAAAGGGGGACTTCTTATAGCACTTCTTGACTTCTCCTTTTCCTTTTCACCACACCCCCAACTTAGGATTTTTGTCCTAAGTTGGCTATTCACTAAACTACAAATCAAGAGGATTATAAGTAGTGGATCAAGTAGGGTCTAGGGTTTATCAAAGTTCTTCGAAAGAAAGGTAAGGCACAAATGTGTTCAAAAGAGCTTCACACGCTCACAGGTAGGTCACAAAAAGAGGTATATGTCAAATTGGCTCACACTCTTTAAAATTGGCTAAGATCAGCTCAAGAGTACACCTTTCTAAATCAATCAGACTAACATGGCAAATTCTAGGTTTATTCATGCAAGGTTCAAAGTAAGCTAAACACACAGGGTATCGATACTTCAGTCAAGCAAGACTACACACGTTTGCTAGTGTGCAACGGTCATCACAAGAGAATCAATTTGATAAATGGCTAGTCACAACGAGATGTAAAGAATGCACATATTGTCTATGTAACTTCATTTGGCCTCGTCGTAGCCATGCATTCTTGTTTGTTCAATTGAGAGCACTATTCAAGTCATTGGTATTGATCGAAACTAAGACTTCAATTTTTGCAAAAGAACAACCACTTTCAACACAAGAGGTGGCAAAAGTTTTTTGGAAGGGTAAAAGTTATTTTGCAATTAAACCCAAAAGAGTCATAAGCTCAAACAATCGCAAAGCAGTTTTAAAAACACAAATTAAAAAGACAACCCAAATATATACAGAACAAAACATGAATGTCAACACAAAATGTGTGGGCCTCACCCCACCACAAATAAAGAGCGTTTGTCCTCAAATGCAAGAAATAAGTATCCAAAAGGTTAGATAAAGAAAAACAGAGAAGGGGGTAAAGAGGGGATCCTATTTAAGCAGTCGCTCCATCTGTCTGGGCATCAGTGCCCAATGTGTTATCATTCTTACCCTTTTCCTCTTTCTCTTTTTGCTCTACTTCGTCTCTATAGCAATATTAGCCTCCACCATATTATATATTTCATGAGCTTCTTTAAAGGCATGTATCGTGTTGATGAACCCTCGGGTCCACGAAGGGACATTAGGGTCAATTTGTACCCTTCTCCTCGAACTGGCTATATTGTTCTCACTCTTTGCATTTCTTCTAAACTTTTGATCTCTTATGTGTCTCGGTGGCATATTTCTTCCTGCAACTTTCGATCTGGCCATGTCTGCAAAGTCTTGACATAACGTTATGATATATTTGATAAACAAAACAAGGACATAGAGTTGCAGGAAAATTTGTCAGTCCAGTTGGTGGATCACCGAGTACATTTGGCGAGCAATGGGTTATCCGCCAAAGGTCACAGTGCAGAAGCGAATAGGGGTGCAGACAAAAGGCGACCAAGAAGAATTTAGGCGAGTCGCCGAGTGCTTTAGGTGACCTCGTGCGTAATATTATTGTTGTGTCATTTGAAAGGACAATCGCACACAAACACACACCTCATGCATGAATATGACTATGATGTGACTAAGGTGTTGATTGTAGTTCATGGCCCTTGAAGGGCATACTTATGAGGGTTGTACATCTTTATGAGAATTGTGTATGTGCTTATGATTCACCTAGAAGGTTAGGAACCTATAACTATTGTGTATTTGTGGTGTTATTGTAATATCATTCTCCCTATACTCTTACACTTTATTGTACATGAACTATTATGATTATGATGAACTTGTTGTGTGGAATGAAAGGCTATTATCATCAACACACTATGAATATGATGTGAAAGGTTTACTCACATATTAAAGGTTCTAAGGGTGAAAGGCCATTCTTACCCAATGAATCTATGAGCTATGTCATGATGTTGTATTGGATTGGGTGTTAAGCTGCACCCTTCCATGAACACGAATTTAAGAAAAGACTTAATATGACTTTTCAAGGGAATTATTCTTAGCACCAAGTGGATATGAAAATGATATGGAAGATTTTATGCTAGAACAACTTCCTATTGTAAGTTATCCTATGAGATGGAAACCTTTTACGTTTGAAAGTTTGGGTTTCTAGTAGAAATCTCCTTATCCCATAACTATGTGCCCACATTGGTCTTTGGCTGGGGGATCCACCTAAAAGCTAATATGTACGTTCTACGTTAGGCAAGTAGGACACCTTTTTTCTGGTGTGGGGGTAAGAAACCGGATTTCATGTAGCTCACATGGTCTATGTCGGTTAAGGCTATTTCCCTATATGGTAAGAATATGAATTATGACAAGAACATGAGTTATGTACTATGGTTCTTCAAGAAGTTCTACTAAGTGTGGATGGGGATATGGGACTTATTCATGCATTGCACAAATGGGTTTGAGAGTGATTGTGATTTGTTCTCTTATGATATGATGATTATAAGTTAAATTTATGCTCTATATGAATTATGAACATGACTATGATCATGAACTTTACTTTTGACTTTTTAATGAGCTTTACTTAGTGTGAGTGTGGGTATGGGATGTCACTTATTCATTGCACAAGTAGACATATAAAGGGGTTATGGTGTGGGTTACTTATGCTATGGATATATATGAAACTATGTATGCATGATATGGATTGTTGCTAGGAGTGACTTTACTTGTTATAAGCTATGAACATGAATGTTTCCTTGTCTATGATTGTTGACCGTGGATGAAACCAAAAGTATGATAAGTATGAGCATGGTGGCCTAAAGGTGGTACTTAGTGTAGGTAGGATTATGGGATCCTATCTACACATTGCACGAGTATAGCTTAGGATCGCTTATGTGATAGTACTATTATGATGAAATGATCTTAGTGTGCAACTATGTGTGTTAAATATGTCTTGTGATGATTAGGATATGCATTATGTTTATATTGGAGACTACGCTTGTGTTTATGATGATATCCTTTATGTTACGATGAATTTTACATGAGTTGTCTTATCAGCTATATTCTCGAACGATTTCAAAGATGATGTTCAAAATTGGCATATAGCATGGTTTCAACTAAAATGTCCCTTTTTGCATGTTTTAAGGATTTATTTTGCATGGCTTCCATACTTAGCACATTTTGTGCTAACCCATATTTCTACATTTTCTATAAGTGTAGGGTTTGGAGATATTGGATTCTACCCTCGTGGCTAGGACCATAGTACATCAAGAAGAAGAAGATTGATGAGTCTTCATTGTATTCGAGGGTTTAGCCATTATGTACTTGAAGTCTTTCTTTTATGTTTTAGACTTTGTTAGGGCAGTGTCCCTAAGTTTGTATTCAAGTATTATATATGGTTTGAGACATGGTGTTATAGACTCTCTCATTTTATAAAAGACTTCGACTGTAAAGAAAAGTTTTAAATTCTGCACTATTTTCCAATGCTCTTATGTTCATGATATTCTATGAGGTTTGTACGAGGCTTGTCTAAGCCTTGTACGCCGTGTGACATCCGGGGTGTAGGCTCGGGTCGTTACAAACACGGTTTCAGAGCACATGGTTTTGGGATGGTTTTAGGATGTCTCAAACCACATCTAGTAGAGTCTTGTTCAAAAATGTGAAGCACTCCACATTTATGAATAGGAGGCTATCGAATATTAGGAAAACTTCACTCATTCATTCTCTAAGTCGTGCCCTAGAGTTTGGATTTATTAGGTCTTTCTTCTAATGTGTGCCCTATGGTTTTCAGGATATGACTAATTCAAGGGCTTACGTTGAAAGGAATGAAGAAGACATAGTGGAGCAAGACATTCCTATCCAAACTTCTCTCTAATCTTCAATTGACCCTATAGGGGAGAAGGTGACTCATGCGGAGTTTAGGTCCATTATCCACTTGTTGGCTCAAGCCTTGACGGTCCAAGTCAATAGAGAGGTAGTAACTCTGGCATATCTAATAGGGGGGAATGCTGCTTCTAGATTGAGCGAGTTCTTGAGGAGGTATCCTCTTATGTTTTATGGATCCAAGGTGGGAGAAAATCCTCAAGAGTTTGTGGAGAAGGTTTCTGAGATTTTAGACTTCATGAGAATAACTCCGGAAGAGAAGGTGGAGTTAGCTTCTTATCAACTAAAAAGGGTTGCGCAAATATGGTATGATCAATGGAAAGAGACTGGACCGATAGGATTGAGTTCTATAGAGTGGTAAGGGTTCAAGAGTGCTTTTCTAGATATGTTTTCCCTTTAGAGATGAGAGAAGCATTGGTGATTGAGTTCATCAACCTTAAACAAGGTGATATGAGTGTTAATGAACACTTTGAGGGTTAAGTGTCTATAATGATAATGTTGTTATTGTGTCATTTGAAAGGACAATCACACACACACACCCCATGCATGAATATGACTAGGATGTGACTAAGGTGTTGATTGTAATTCATAGACCTTGAAGGAAAAAGTTATGAGGGTTGTACATCTTTATAAAAGTTGTGTATGAGCTTATGATTCACCTAGAAGGTGAGGATCATATAACTATTGTGTAATCGGGGTGTTATGGTAAGATAATTCTCCCTGTACTCTTACACATTATTATGCATAAACTATTATGATTATGATGAACTTGTTGAGTTGAATGAAAAGCTATTCTCATGAAAACACTGTGAATATAATGTGAAAGATTTACTCACATATTAAAGGTTCTAAGGTTGAAAGGCCATTCTCACCTACTGAATCTATGAGCTTTGTCATGATGTTGTATTAGATTGGGTGTTAAGCCACCCTTCCATGAACACGAATTTAAGTAAAGACTTAATATGACTTTTTGGGAATTATGCTTAGCACCGAGAGTATATGAAAATGAGATGGAAGCTTTTACGCTAGAAAATCATGCTTCCCATTGTAAGTTATCTCATGCGATGGAAACCTTTTACGTTAGAAAGTCCAGGTTTCTAGTAGCAATCTTCTTATCTCAAAACTATGTGCCCACATAGGTCGTTATCTAGTGGATCCACCAAAAAGCTAATATGTACGTTCTACCTTAGGCAAGTAGGACACCTATTTCCGGTGTGGGGGAAAGACACCAGAGTCCATGTAGCTCTCATGGTCTTTGTCGGTTAAGGTTATTTCCCTATATGGTAAGAATATGAATCATGATAAGAACATGAGTTATGTTCTATGGTTCCTCAAGAAGTTCGACTTAATGTGGATGGGGATATGGGACTTTATTCATGCATTGCAGAAGTGGCCTTTGAGAGTGATTGTGGTATGTTCTCTTATGACATGATGATTGTGAGTTAAATGTATGCTCTATATAAATTATGAACATGAATATGATCATGAACTCTAGTTATGGCTTCTTAATGAGCTTTACTTAGTGTGAGTGGGGGTATGAGACTTCAATTATCAATTGCACACGGAGACTTAGAAAGGGGTTATGGTGTGGGTTCCTTATGCTATAGATATATATCAAACTATGTATGAATGATATGTGTTGTTGCTAAGAGTGACTTTACTTTTTATAAGCTATGAACATGACTGTTTCCTTGTCTATGTTTTTGACTGTAGATGAGACCAAAAGCATGATTAGTATGAGCATGGTGGCCAAAAGGCGGTACTTAGTGTAGGTAGTATTATGGGATCCTATCTATGCATTGCACAAGTATAGCTTGGGGTCTCTTATGTGATAGTTCTATTATGATGATATGATCTTGGTATGATACTATGTTTGTGAACTATGTCTTGTGAAAATTAGGATATGAATTATGTTTACATTGGAGATTATTCTTGTGTTTATGATGATATCATTTATGTTATGATAAAATTTACATGAGTTGTCTTATGAGCAATATCCTCTTATGCTATCAAAGATGAAGTTCAAAATTCACATATAGCATGTCCCTTTTTGCATGTTTTAAGGAATTTATGCATGGCTTCCATACTTAGTACATTTTGTGCTAACCCATATTTCTACATTTTCTGTAAGTGTAGGGTTTGGAGATATTATATTCTACCCTCGTGGCTAGGACCATAGTAGATCAAGAAGAAGAAGATTGATGAGTCCTCATTGTATTCGAGGGCTTAGCCATTATGTCCTTTAAGTCTTTCTTTTATGTTTTAGACTTTGTTAGGGCAGTGTCCCTAAGTTTGTATTCAGGAATTATATATGGTTTGAGACATGGTGTTATAGACTCTCTCATTTTATAAAAGACTTCGATTGTAAAGAAAAGTTTTAAATTCCGCACTATTTTCCGATGTTCTTATGTTCATGATATTCTATGAGGCTTGTACGAGATTTGTCGAAGCCTTGTACGCCGTGTGACATCCGGGTTGTAGGTTTGGGTCGTTACAAACATGGTATTAGAGTACATGGTTTTGGGATGGTTTTAGGATGTCTCAAACCACATCGAGTAGAGTCTTGTTCATAAATGTGAAGCACTCCACATTTATGAATA
This sequence comes from Solanum gracilifrons, assembly GCA_029582605.1. Taxonomy (NCBI): domain Eukaryota; kingdom Viridiplantae; phylum Streptophyta; class Magnoliopsida; order Solanales; family Solanaceae; genus Solanum; species Solanum gracilifrons. Next base: position 2,846 of record JAJOOH010006809.1, on the reverse strand, counting down.
GGAGGCTATCAGATGTTAGGAAAACTTCACTTCTTCATTCTCTAAGTCGTGCCCTAGATTTTGGATTTATTAGGTCTTTCTCCTAAAGTGTGCCCTATGGTTTTTCAGGTTACGACTAATTCAAGGGCTTACGTTGAAAGGAATGAGGAAGACATAGTGGAGCAAAAGATTCCTATCCAAGCTCCTCTCCAAGTTTTAATTGACCCTATAGGGGAGAAGGTGACTCATACGGAGTTTAGGTCCACTATCCACTTGTTGGCTCAAGCCTTGACGGTGCAAGTCAATAGAGAGGTGGTAACTCTGGCATATCTAATAAGGGGGAATGCTGCTTCTAGATTGAGCGAGTTCTTGGGGAGGTATCCTCTTATATTTTATGGCTCCAAGGTGGGAGAAAATCCTCAAGAGTTTGTGGAGAAGGTTTCTGAGATATTAGACTTGATGAGAGTAACTCCGGTAGAGAAGGTGGAGTTAGCTTCTTATCAACTAAAAAGGGTTGAACAAATATGGTATGATCAATGGAAAGAGACTAGACCGATAAGATTGGATCCTATAGAGTGGGAAGGGTTCAAGAGTGCTTTTCTAGATAGGTTCTTCCCTTTAGAGATGAGAGAAGGTTTGGTTATTGAGTACATCAACCTCAAACAAGGTGATATGAGTGTTAAGGAATTTACATGGAGGTTCACACAATTGTCTAAGTATGTTCCAATTCTAGTATTCAATCCCAAATTGGGGATGAGTAAGTTTGTGTCGGGATTAGCCGATTTAGTGGTAAAAGAATGTCGTATAGCCATGTTTTAGCATAATAAGAATTACCCTCGTCTTGTAGTGTATTCCTTTGAAGTTGAGAAAAATAAACTTGACGAAAGGTTGAAGGAGAAAAAGAAGGACAGGATAGAAGATGATAGTTCTTCTCTTGAGAGGTCCTTTGGACAAGATCCTTCTAAGTTTCTTCCAAAGTTTAGTTGGGAGAGGGTGTATAACCCAAATTCTCAAGGAGTGAGTGGTAGTGGATCTTATGTGATCAGGCCTATTTGTGCTAGGTGCGGAAGAAAGCATGATGGTAAGTGTCTAGCCGGCACGGAGGGTTGTTATGGTTGTGGTGGAAGTGACCACAAAATAAGAGAGTGCCCAGTGCTTACCGCTAGGGGAAGAGAAAAGGAATAAAATTAGGTCTGATGCTCTTCAAACTAGAGGTGAACAAGAGTGTCCTCCTAATGTTGCTCTCGACATGTGTTCTATGCTTACTTCTATTCTGGTAGTTCTTGTCTCTTATGACTTGATAAGTTGGACATGATGAGATTTTATGTTGCCCTTAGTATACATGAGTTTAATGAGTGTTGGTCATACTTTGGGATAGTATTGGAAGGAGTAGTATTTGAGGTCTTAGTAAGGGGCTTACTCCCAAGGGGGAGATGGTATGCTTAGATAGCAATATTGTTGAGTGTCCCGATATCCTCATCCCTTTCTTTTATTCCTATTCAAGGTTGAGACCAAGAGTTTCTTGTGGCTTGTTTCATGTGTTCAAGTCATATGTGATTTATGTGTTCCCATGATCTCCTTATGTTATGTATGTTCTTGAGAGATTCTTGTTTTGTATAAAATGGGTTTTTTATGATTTATATGTTCCTCATGTTGTTGTGCATTTTAGTATGGTGATGGCATATTTTACTTCATGAGATGACTTGATGAACATGGTTTGTTATGCTTTTGATGAAATGGCATATTGGCTCCATAATGTTGTGTTGAGCTTGCTTGTAGTAAGGAAATGTAATTCCTCCTATTGTTATGTGATTGAAGATGTTTAAAAGAGTTGGTATAGGCTCACTCCCAAGGGGAAGATGGTGTGCCTAGCTAGCAATGTTGTTATGTGCTTATATGTTGCCATGACTTCCTTATATGATGCATCTTCATAAAAACTAGTTGTTTGAAAGAAAATGGGTTAAGTGAATTGTTTTTCTCATGTTGTAGTGCTTTGAGTAAGAGTTGCCTATTGTACTTCATGAGAAGAATATATGAGCATGCTTTAGTTGGAGTTGAGAAATTCCTCCTTGAATGAAATGCTTTGTTTTGAGAAGTAAATGTATATGACCTCCATGAGAGTATGTTGAGCATGTTATGACTACGAGATGGAAGTTCCTCCTTAAACATGATTAGTTATGAAAATCTCATGCATAAATGGGTTGTTAGATGCAGTTCATACTTCATTGTGTTGCGTTGAATATATTGAGATGGAGTGATATTTCCTCCTTGTGTATGTGCATTATTTGGTTGTATCATGCATGATGGTCTGCTAGTCTTGAGTCTTTAATTCCATCAAGTGTTTAAAGTGTCATTCGAGGACGAATATTCCTAAGGGGGAGATATTGTAACACCCCGGAAAAAACTACTACGTGAGAGAGTGTGAGTTTGGTGTGAGGTTTAGAAGTGTAAAATAGTTCCTTGAGCCTAGGTTGGGGAGTCTAGGGGTTAAACTTCAAGGTAAGACACCCCAAGGACCAACCAAGGGTCCTTGAGGAGGACCCTAAAGTCTAACCCCCAAGGCTGCCAAGAACCAAAAAGTTGTCAAGAAGGCCTTGACCTACAGATGGGACCTACTGGGCATAGGTCCATCCACGCCCCGTAGCTCATGCACGTAGGTCAAGAGGGCTTGAAGAGGAGCTGCAGGTAATGAACCACTAACCTACAGCACGTCCCGTGGACCCATTCACAGTCCGTAGGGGGGTAGGTCGTAGGTCATGCCTGCAAGGCTGCTTATTCTTGGCCATGAGGGATTCATTTTAGGTAATTCATTTTTAAGTAGTTTTAAGTAGGGGTTGTTTAATATAGTATTTATACATACATATATA
>JAJOOH010006808.1:0-22102 GCA_029582605.1 Solanum gracilifrons | reverse complement strand
TTTTTTTTTAAGAAGAATGATTAAATTTTAAAATAATTTAATTTTTGAACACCTTTTTATCCACAAAATGCAGATAATTATTATATCCCCACTCAGACAAAATGTCCCTTCATATAACAACATTTTAGATTTAATTAAACTATCTTTATGCTGTTGTCTAAGTGTGGTGTAGTTATATAAATACAAACTAGTTACTCCGTTCATTTTTACTTTGCTCATTATACTGAAAATAAATATCCTTTTTTTATTTGTTTAATTTGAAAAACAAAGAACTAATTTATCATTTAATTTCTAATTTACCCTTATTATTAACTATATAGTCATTTCCTGTAGTATATTATTACTTTCTCCTATATGTTTGGGGGTTACCGGCAATACCCTTCGAAATTCAATAAAGATTTATTATAGTAATTATATTGTCAATTAACTTATGTTACTTCAGAAGTTGTACAACGCAAGAACTATATTAATTTTCTCTATATCATTCTAATTTTATCGGACGTCTCTGAATGGACTAGAAGACTCCTTATAGTAATAGAACTTACATGGTTACTTACCAATATGTATAGGCAACAAAAATTCTTTTCAATAAAATGATCATTGTAATATGTAGTGTATCAATATTGTATAAATAAGTTATAATCGTGTATAGATGATGTACCAGAGATGTATATACATCTATATACATTATTTATACATTGCTGATTGATTTTTTTCAGTCTCAACCAACTCAAATCTCATCTAAACAGTCCCAAAATTTAAATAAGAGCTTCTATCAATATTTTGAATAGTTTAATATATTATTCACTCGAAACGAATCACATTTGAAGTACATTAATTATTAAAATTGAGATTTAAACTAGTTTTGAACATGAAAGTAGTAGAAGGAGGAGGAGGAAGAAGGAAAGACAAGATTTAAACAAATATTTTGGATAAAGAATCGTGACTCAATATTTTTTTTAATTAATTTCCCAAAAGATTAATGCAACTCACCTTGAACAAAATGGTTAAGTGAATTAGTGGAGAGTTGCCTTTTCATTTAATTAGTTTCAATTTCATTCATTCCATCAAAGACAACATAGTGATTATTTATTCCTAAAAATTGATAGATTAATGCACCTATCACTAATTAAGAAGATTAATTGTTCAAATTAGGAAAACATGCATGTTGGTGGACATATAAAGCCAAACGTATACTTTAGGTTGACCTATTAAAATATTTATGAAGTTATAATCTAATATATATTTATATCTAGTTTTTACTACCACAAGACAATTAGACAAACATAAAGTATGTGTATATATATAGCTTATTATAATGTTGCTTTTTGAAGGGACATTTTGTCTTAGTGGATATATTTAAGTCTCAAACATATTCTAAATTGTTAAATTAATTTTAGTTGCTAGAGAAGGCTGACAGCTAACTCCATTAATGTACAAAGCTAAATGCACCATTAGCATTCTCTTCATTATCTTAATTCCTTCTTTTGTTAATATTAGTGGTTAAGCCACCTTAACAAAGATAACCACTTTATATGTTAAGTAACCATTAGCCACCAAAAAGAAAAAAAAATGATTACATTGCTTGCTTAGAAAGATGAGAAATTTCCTCTATATAATACTATTAGTTAGGTTTTCTTGTCAAGTGCCAAAAGTATATATGACTATATGAGCCTCTAACTAATTGACTATCTTTTTTGTCTCAGATACAGACTAGATGAATGAAACATGTGATCTAAGTTAAATCTTAGAAATGTGTATGGCTATAACATCGTCTTAATATCTGATTAAGGATAAAATGAAAATTTTAAGATTTAATTGTTACTAAATATACAAAAGTACTATATTTTCAAAAAAAACTAAAAAAAAAGTCACATAAAGAGAGATAAAGACGTAATTATATGTAAGTTCATGACCGTATAGGCGTTGACAAAGGCAAGTAAAATTTAAAGTTTATATATAGGTTTTGAATTTTTATTTTAAAAAAAGCTATGCATATCAATCGAATAAGTGATTTTGGATTAACTCTTGGGATTTTGAGTTGTTTTACTCTATTTCAAACAGTAAGCTTTTCAATCATTGTTGCTCATGCTAGTGCCCCAATTATTACAAAAATTCTTGCAATATGACATTGAATGACATAACTCTTATTTATATTTTACATTTTATTGGTGCTATTGAAAACTCTGTATAGATATATAGAATTGCATACTTGGTCACTTGATGTTATGGAGGATCCCGCTCCGGTATCCGTTTTGATTCATATAGCTATAACTGGGGTGGATGAACCCTCATAGATATCAGATGCCCACATATACAGAATTAAAAGATATATAAAATTCGAAGAAGAATAGGAGGTTTTTTTTCATAGCTCAAGAGATGAAATACAAGCCACCAATTTTTATCCAGAAAGGGCAGATAATTATATCTCCACTAAGACAAAATGTCCCTTCAAATAATAACATTTACATATAAACATTCTTTATGCATCGTCTAGTAGTTATATATAACATTCCCCTGGTATCATATTATTTATCCATTTTTCTTTTTACATGCTTCTTAAGAAATCATAATTAAAATTGGTAATTTTATTAATTTACTCTTTAACTTTTTTTAATACACTTTATTTATATGTCTTATCAATTAATATCAAGATTAACAATGAAGAGATTTTTTTGGAACTTACAATATTTATATATTCAAAAAAACCTACTTTGAGGGAAAAATAAAAAAAAAGTAATTCATTATATCATAATTATATAAAATTGACAACTAATTTGGTACATATATTTTTATAGATAAGTAATATGAGACAGAGAAAATAAAAATAAGTGATGTATCGAATTAATTAACTCTTTTAAGTCATGTATTAGATCAACCTAAATTTTTTTTAAAAAGTTCTACCATTAATTTTTGTTAATGACAATGTCTGCACCAACATATTTTCCTTTAAGAAGTACTTAATATGCTAATCATGAATACTTTATTCCATGGTCAATTGCAAGTAAAATATACATGTTGTCTTTCGTGGAATCCATGAAAGATTAATTAATTAATCACTAAACTTTTTTCCCTAGCTAAGTGTATACTACCATTAGTTGTTAACGAATCATTAACACTTATCAATAGCTTAAGAATGGCCACATAGGAAAAGCAAATTGCATTACATTAATTGTCTGAAATTTATTTATGGTAATGGATCTTAGTTATCCTAATTAATTTATGATTTATGGTAAGATGACATAAATGTGTGGAAACTTAAAATAAAGATAACCTACTTCTTCCTCTCTTTTTTTCCACCAAATATGTGCTGCAGTGGATATGGCTGCTCTAACCTTAATCAAAGGTCTTAAATTCGAATCTTGAATATGAAAAAATCTTTCGTGTGCTCTCCCCCCCCCCCCCCTCCCCCCGAATGGTGTCTATGCAGTGCAAATTCGAAATAGTCCGACTCTAATATGCGATACGAATTTGAAATAGTTAGACTCTAATATGGATACCAGACCATCAAATAAAAAAAAGTCTTTTTTCTACATAAGTACTGGTACAGTTTGGTTTTAATGCAAAGCTTGTGGTTCATTTTTAATGTGTGGTCCTATATATGATTCTAATTGCTAATACAGCCTTTTATTTGGAGCCAATGGAATTAGGGATACAATTAATTTCCTTAATTATATGTGGAGTGTCCTTAGTGACGTGATAAGATAACTAATTTACCTATTTGAAATGTCTCCATATGTGACGTGAATGAACTTTAAAGGGATTTTTAATTTTTTTTACCATAGATTGTGAGATTTTGACTCAAAATAAATTTAATACGGAAGTTTAAGAAAGAAAGAATAACTTTTGAAATTTGTTGTCTAAAATAACTGATAGATGTTAGTGTGACTATAAATCATCTTATTAAGAGTAAAATAGACATTTTAAAATTCAATTGTTATTTAATATATAAATGTGTCATTCTTTTTTGGACTGACTAAAAAAAAAGAAATCATATTATAAACTGGAATATAAAGAGTACTTAATTATAGTACTGAGATCATAAGCTTATGGGCATTCTAATTCTATAATTTATATTGACAAAGTATACTAGTCGGGCTAGTCTCGTATACTTGACCTAACATATGAGATTTAGCGCCAACTAGTATACTTGAAGTCGTTGATTGATATTTTTTACATAAATTGAGGCCATTGGATAATGAATTGAAAGTGAATTGGACATTTCATATAATATATACCTATTTTAGAAAATATATACATAAAATATCAATTTTATGAAAGGATCATGAGTTAATGTTCCCCGTAGTTTATTGGACATTTCATATAATATTATTACCAATTTTACGAAAAGACCATGAATTAATGTGCCCCATAATTTAAGCTATAAATTTCCTGTTGGTAGCATACATGTGTGTTTGTGTATATACATATTAATCTTTTTTGTTTTACTCCTCCCTAGAAGGGTTCATCTGGTCATGTTATATTTTTTGCTTAAATTATTTATTTTCTTATGAAAAAATAGTTTCCATTCCTACCAAAGGCACCCATAATGTCAAGATATACACCCCACACAGCCTCACAAGCAAACAAAAAGAAATTATTTCATTAACTTTGAAAAGTAGTGATTCCTGCTAAATGTAGTAAAGTTCCTTATGAAGTTTTTTTTTTTTTTTTTTATAGAACCTTCTTCAATTAGAGGAACTTTCTTATGAGAAAGAAACTTTTTTGAAACTTCGCAATAATAAAAAAGAACAATATGACTAAGCTTTTCACATAAATTAAAACAGAAAGAGTACATTCACAAGTTAAGTGATGCTTCATCACAACTTTAACAGGAATTAAAAACATAACTAGTGAAACATTTTTACAAGAAAATAAAGAGAAATATGACTAAAACAAAAAAAAAGTTTACTAGCTACATGAGCTAGCACATTACTTTTGACATACGAGGATATGTATGTCAAAAATACTATCCTTTATTGTGTATATAGAGATATCGAGTCCAAATTGCTACTCTCAATTTTCACCTAAGTTCTCATTAGACTCCAATGAAGCAAATCCACCGGGGTAAATTTTCTTACCCTTACTACGTTTACCATCCACGGTTAATTTTTTCACCGTTCCACCTTGATTATTACTATTTTGAGCATTTTCCTCCCCCATTTTCTTTGACTTCTCTTTTAGACGTTTTTGTTGTACGTGAAGATTAGCATAGTTTACTCCCATAGATGCCATAATTTGAATTATTTTTTATACTAAGAGAAATTATTATTGCTAAGTGTTTGAAATATTGTGTGATTGCTTAATTGCTTGATGTTTGAGATAACCATAAACTAGGGAATTTATAGAGGGAATTTCTAGCCTTTGTAAGCAATCAATGCAATTTTTATTTTATTTTATTTTATTGGGTGGCTAATGGTGATCATTAGGGTATAATATTATTAATTAAACATAACGGTTTAAGTTACAACACATGAAGTGGAGGGTTACAACATGTATATAAAGGGTTATCTTTAATTGTTAAGGTGGCTTAACCACTAATTATTTACAAAAGAAGGAATTATGATAATGAAGAGAATGCTAATGGTGCATTTAGCTTTTAACATTAATGGAATTAGCTGTCAGCCTTCTCTAACAACTAATTTAACAATTTAGATAATGTTTAAGAATTGTCTCCAATAAAACAGACTGTTTAATTCTCTCTTTAAGAAAAATAAAATTCAAGTCTAAGAAGAAGAGAAAAACTTAAGTATTAGTTAAGTGATGAGTATGGGCATTGTTTGTTAGAAACTCAAATTTTGAAGTTTCAAAGTTTCAACTTCAAAATTTATGGTTGAGTCGGAGCCTGGTGTAATCTCAAGTGGGAGTCTAAAAAGAGTAAAATACACGCAGATCTTATCCTTATCTTTGTGAGCCTAATAAAAAAATTATTTTCAATAGACCCTCAGCTCAATATCACTCTGATCCAAACCTATTAAAACTTGAATGGTTTGAATGAATCACATTAGTATGAGTCAATATTTCCACCCATAGTCCGGCCATATCAAGGAAATTTGTCTTTCATTCCTTTTTTTTATTTAACAAATTGGAGTGACAAAGGGCAGAATCTCAATGGATCGTGGTAGCAAGGCCACTTTGTCAATTATAATATCCTATCACGTATTTAAATCGTCTGCAAAGAATTCTATCCGCTGATCGATAACAAATTGAAGTGACAAAGGGCTGAATCTCAGTGGATCGTGGTAGTAAGGTCACTTTGCCAATTATAATACCCTATCACGTATTTAAATCGCCTGTAAAGAATTCTACCCGCTGCTTGATGGAAAATATACTTCAAAATGGTCACTGTGACTCTTCTGCCGTGATGACTTAGCCAATAACATGTGCCCTTGAGTCCAGAAGGCCCATGAATAATACTTGGATTATCAAACAATAAACTGAAATTCTCCCTAAATTGGCCTTTTTTACCGCTCGTTAAGTTTCATTTCCAAGTTTTAGAAGTCTCCCTAATGAAAGCTACATCTTATTGATTTAACTTGGATAAATATAATTATCTCCACTAAGATAAAATGTCCCTTCATACAACAACATTAATCATTAAACAATTTATGCCTTTCTAATTGTCTTGTGGCTGTAAAAGTTAGTGATGTATAAGTGATAAAAAAATTTAATCATGAAGGTCAACCTAAAGTTAATCCTTGTTTTTTAATTTTATTTTTCTAGAAAGCTATACTTTCTTTTCCTCTTCGCTTTTGATAATGTCCACCAACATATATCAACAACTAACTTATTTAGTGTAATCTGATAAGTGAGGTTTGAGGAGAGTAGTGTATATTACACAGTCTTACTCTTATCTTAAGAAGATAGAAAAATTATTTTTGATAGATCCTCGATTCAAGTAACATTTTAAAAAATTAAGTAGGTAAAGCAAATGTTATACCTAGTGAAGAATCCATAGTCATGAAAATGTACTCCACCAACATGTCTCCCTTTAAGTAATTAATTTGCTACCAAAAAAAAATAAGATTAATTAATGAAAGCAAAAAGTCTTCCATGTTACTAAACTTTTTTTTCCTTCTAAGTATTTATACCGTTAGTTGTTAACGAATCATTAACACTTATCAAGAGGTTAAGCTGGCCACATAGGAAAAGCAAATTGCATTACATTTTCTGAATATATTTTTGGTAATGGATCTAGGTGGTCTTTAATCAATTAATTTTTACTGTAAGATGATACACACACGCGTGTGTATATATACATATTTATTAATAATTTTTATTATGGGATAAGGCACAAGTACCCCTAGACCAAAATTTCAGAGACAAATACAAAATTATAAAAAAATGAGTTCGGGGTAATAGGATCTTAATTTAGTTAAGGTGTGTCGCTGAGATTTCGGTCATAATCTAGGGGGTACTTGTGCCTTATGCCTTTTATTACAAAATTATAAAAAAAAAAATGAGTTCGGAGGTAATAGGACCTTAGTTTAGTTAAGGTGTGTCGCTGAGATTTCGGTCATAATCTAGGGGGTACTTGTGCCTTATACCTTTTATTATTAATAGTACAGGGAATCGAACTCTCACCAATAAGGTAAAAATTTAGGTAGCCAACCAACATAGCTACAAAGATGCCCTAGTAGACATTGATAATATTCATTAGTTTTTTGGGATAGAATAGTGAAAGAACAACTCTTGCCTCAAATAACATATTATATCTTGTTACAACTTGTTAATAAACTGTCAACTTGATTGTTTAACTAATTTTGTGTTAGTAAGCCACTAACTCTAACAATTTAGTTAAGTGGAGCAACTGGCCATAATTATTTAGCCACAGGTTACTATTATTAATTAATTGTGGAGTGTGCTTACTTTTATTAATTATTAATTATTCATCTATACAATTTGTTCAAGTGAGCAAATTCCACTCAATAGAGAACAAAACTTCTTTAGAGAAAAAAAATATTTCATATATTCCATATAAGTGCTGTAGTTTGGTCTTCATGATATCCAAAGTTTGTAATTAATTTATTTTAAATGTGTGTGTCCTATGATGCTAAGTTGCTAATCTAATCTTTTATTTGGAGCCAATGGAATTAGTTTCCAAAGACATTAAGGAAAGGGACTTTAGTAAATATTACTAGTAGTTATTGGCCTAACTTGAATAGTTAGGTTTGTTTGGTTTAAAGATAAGTTATGATGAAATTAATTATGTTAGGATTGGTTATTCTGTTACTCCATTAGTTATTTTGGGGTTAATTATTGTGAGATTATTTTTTATTAATTGTTTGGTTTGTTATATTATATTAATGTTTACAAAAAATACCCTTCACCTTATTTAATTTTTTATATTTTTATATTTTTTGTAAAACTTTAGTTATTTCACACTTAAAAACAAAACCAAATGAATCTCAATTGTTTGACTTTGCCTTTCACATGAATCAAAATTAGAGCAATTTATTGAGGCTTGTGTGAAGCCTCTCCTCTTCACAATCATAAGAAAAAAAAATGACAAAAACAAATGAATCAAAATTGAAGCAAAAATTGTAACAAAACAACAACCTAAATTGAAAAAATAAATAAAATACATCAAAACAACCACAAATAGCGGACAAACTTGCCCCAACACACGTGTACAGGGAGAAGAACAAAATAACGGACGCACTAGCTAAAGAAGGTGCGAGGAGAGGCTCCTAATATTTTGAAAGTTCCACCAATGTGTGCCAGGAAGTTGTGCAAGCAGACATCGACGAAACTTTATTTACTAGTACCATCTCTTTTTGTAATATTCAAAGCCATACCACGACCCAACATTCAGCTATGGGGAATACGTGAGTCTGGAGCCAAGAGGGCAAAAAGAATTATCAAAAATTCTAAAAGGGCACATCAATTTTTTTTGAGAAAATGACCAAAAGCCCCCCAACCTATAGTCGGATTTCCAACTACACACTCATACTTCACGGGAGTCCTATTACCCCCTGAATTATTTGAAAATGAAAATAAGTACCCCCTTAAAACACATAACCAAATATGTGTCTTGTGGTGAAACACACGCACTTAACACGTGTATTTCACCTGTAGATCTATTTTTAAATGACATTTTTTTCTCTTTCTTCTTCAACCATTGTGTTCATTCATATTTTAGCCTTAACTATTTTGTGAGAACTTTGATTTGGAGAAAATATTGGGGATTAAATTGAGGGGCTCTCTTTTGTCTTCTCCGGAGGGATATGTCGCCACTGCCGGCATAGTCTGAGAATTTCGCTGCCACCACCATCTCCACCTATGCCTTTGTTATTTCCACGCCTGCACCATTAGCTCCTCCACTTACTCAAAGAGCTCTCCACCATTTCTTTCAAATAATAAAGGAGAAAATGGCGAAAAGCCCCCCCTCAACCTATAGCCGGATTCCCAACTATACACTCATACTTTACGGGTCCTATTACCCCCCCGAACAATTTTTTTTGCTAATTTTCTCACCCTTATTTGCTGACATGTCCAAGAAGGTGAGACCAACTCCCTTAGGCGCGTAAGAACAGAAAATAAAACGTTAAAAACTGAAGAAAACTACACGTGTGAGTCCAAATCAGCTATATTAAATCTCCAACGGTATAATCTCATCTCTCCCAAAATCAGACTCTCTTTTTCTTCCTCTTTTTCTCAATTCTTCTAATAGTTGACAAATCTCCAACAGTATATTCCTTCATTCTCTCCCAAATCAGCTTAAAACTTGAATTTACCTGTCAAAGCATTCAATTGTAGGTTCAATTTCGAAAAAGCTTGAAGGTTTAGGGGTTGTAATTTCTCTGATTTCATAGTTAGGGTTCAAAAAAATTCTTCAAATTCATCATTTTTTTTTTGCTTTGTTAGGGTAAATAATGGCAAATGCGGACTTGAATAAGCTTTGTATGGAAGAATCAGACCCAATGCTCAAAGCCGTTGTGCAGTGCAAACATGGCGTTTTACTACATATGCAAACTTCTTGGTCGAAGTTAAATCCCGAAAGGCGGTTTTGGTCCTGCCCCTACTATGGTGTATGTGATTTCTCTTCTTCTATTATTTATTTCGTTGAATTTAATTGATGTTAATATACTAATTTGGTATTTCAGTCTAAGAATTGTAAGTTTTTTCGATGGAGAAACAAAGAAGAAGTCGACCCAAGATCAAAATTTATTCTCCCAAAATTGGTGAACAAAATCAAAGAGTTGGAAGAAGAAGTTTTGAGGAGGCAGACACAAATCAATGAGAAAGTGATCGACAATAATAATGGTGTAGGTTCTATTGGAAGGCGTAGGTTCTATTGGAAGATCATTTTGTGTGTTTTGATTTGTGTTGTTGCTATGTTTATCAACAACCTATTCCAAAGTAGTGAATCAAGTATTGATCTAGTTGAATTGACATAATAAAGAATTACGTTTTGCTTTGTCATAGTAAGGTACCCTATGTTAGATTTTGATGTAATAAGGAATTTTGTTTTTCTTGTAATGCTTTGTATTTATGTCTCTATTGATGTCAATGAAGATTCCAACGAATGATTGTGCAATTGTAAATTAGTTATTCAAACAAACAAGAAAACAATAGAATGCTTTAATACATCGTTTAGTCACAACCCAAAAACAAAAGGCACAGAGAAAACATTGTTATAGAATGTCATTGACAACCCAAAATGAAAACATAAATCGTTTGGTACTAATACATCAACATTCAACATCAAAAACTAAAGGGATAGAGAAAATATTGTAAGCCACAATGCCCAAAACAAAAACAGAATTCGTTTGGTACTAATACATCAATATTCTACATAAAAAACAAAAGGCTTAAAGCAATGCTGCAATACTACATTTTTCATGGCTCCTTGGATTGACTTGGATTATTTGAACTACTTCCTTTTGGTTTTTTTCTTTGTTGCTCACTCATTTCTTGAAGTTTTCTTATTGATATTGCTGATTTCCCTTTCCACTTAAGCTTATTTGCAGTACTTGGTTTGAAACCAATATCATCAGTTATGTCAGCTGATCTTGTCACTTTGGTTGCACCAGTAGAGAGTATCTTAAAGCTTGGCATGCCAAGATGCACCCAATTTATGAAAAATAATTAGTAGCAAAAATTTAATTTATGAAGATGATTGATATAATTAGTAGCAAATACTCATATGAAATATTTTGAATCCATTTTAAGCTTGAAACACACCCATTTCCATGATTGATGATCTTTTGTATGGGATTGTGCTTTCACTTCCCATGCCCCTTCCTCTTTTACTAGTAGTTGGCAATGAAGTAGGTGGTGTTGGAGGTGATGGATGTTCAAGATATGCAGGATGTGCAGGAGGTGTTTTTCTTGGTCTTCTTCTTTTACTAGTTGTAGACAAAGAAGTTGCAATAGGTGGAGGAAGAGCATTAAGTGTTGGATTTGTCAGAAGTGTTGGAGGTGCAGTAGATGTTTTTCTTGGTCTTCCGATCCTCTTCCCCTTTTTGCTGGGGGCTCACCTTCTGTTGATGGATTCGAAATATACAAAGAAGAAGTTAGAAAATGATTATAATTAATATCGATACAAGTAAAAATATTACCTTTGGTCTGCCTCTTCCCCTGCCTGAACATGATGTGTTGCCTCTTCCCCTACCTGAACTTGATGTGTTGCCTCTTCCATTACCTGAACCTGATGGTTCCTCCCTTGCTGATGATTGAACATTTTGTGGACAACCTCTCTTGTTATGACCTCTATCATTACAATTACTGTAGGTCATTGCAAGTCCAGTTCTAGGCAATTTTCCTGATTTCTTTGTTTCTCCAACTTCTTTCTTTCTAAGCTTACCTGGCCTTCCAGGCATGCTTTAATTTCAGGTGGTGCATGTTGACACTCAATTTTGGCTCTCCATATTTAACTATAGTAATAATTATAATAATAATAATAATAATAAAATATATATGTTATGGATTATTTTTTTTATAGGAATACAAAAAATAAAAATAAAAATTTAATCATTTATTTGACTTGATAAATTTATTTCTTAAATGTTATTTCTTATAAAAAATTAAATATATTATATTACTACTTACTTTCTCATTTTTTAGATAAATGTTGTTCTTCTTAAGAATTGAATTTATTTTGGTTCAAATATAATTCCTTTTGTCGCAATAGATATTTTTCGCACATTTATTAAAATTAGAAAGCTTAGTTAATTGATGATTTACTAATCTATATTAATTTAATTTCAAGAGTGACTAATTTTATCAAATAAGCTAATCTTGCAAATTAATTATCACTTATGGCTATTTAATAAAGAGAGTTGTTATAATTTAAATGAATTCAATTTGAGCAAATTTTTGGCAATCCAAGTCTTATTAAACCGGCCAATCCGTGTATGCCACGTAGGCGAGCACATGGATTGTGTTTCTTTAGATTCGATCTCAGCCTTACAATCTAATCTAATGGCCTTAATTTATTCATCCTTTTACTATTTTATATATAAATATGTGTATATATATATATATATATATATATATATATTATTTATTTATTTATTTTTAAACTCTCTATTTTTACCAACCGTCCAATCAAATGATCGGACGGCCCAAATTAAATCTCAAGTTTTTCATCTTTTTCCAAAATAAGTACAATCCCATCGCCTGTCAAGCTTCTGCCCTTTCCCAGAAACGTTTTCCTTCTTCCCCATACATTTCTCTTCCCATCAAACTCTTTTCCTCTCCTCTCCCATCGATCTCTCTCCTCTGCCATCGATTCCGCCTACAAACCACCGGAAAATGGCAATTTCCGGTGGTTTTCAATATACCTCCCTATCCTCTATCAATCACAGCCCCCTTTCTATCAACTTTACATCTTTTCCGATTTATTTTTTTGACCCAAAGCAGGCCTAGAAGTCTCGACCATCATCATTGCTCCGCCTGAAAGTGGGGGGATGCGAAGAACCATCAGATTTTGGTTCATCTCACCCTTAATCTTATGGGTATGAGATGGAAACCTCTCCAAAATTACCTATAAAAAGACCCCTTGGGTTCTCAATCAAAAAACATCGAGAGATCCGGAAAAATCCAACAACCGAGAGAAAAACACTCGAAATCATTGCGAAATCAGAATATGAAATCACCTAGGAAATAGATTGGAAGATCATCTTTTGTCCTCTGTTTTTGATTTGTTTAAATCTGAGTTTGAAGTTGGATACCTGGACGTCAAAGCTCTTGTTTGCTGCCCCAAAAGAGGTACATTTTTGTTACTTTTTCTCCTTTATCTTGTTTGTTACGAATCAAAATGATTTGAGTTGTTGTATGTGAAATAGTGAACTGCTAATTTGAATCAGTGTCTTATTTTCGCCATGACTTATCTTATTCTGAAAATTAGTTGAATCACTGTTTCATTTTATTCAAAATGGTTTGAATGTTCATTGTTATAGAACCTCATTATGTTAGACAAATCTTTGTTCTATTATCCTTACGCTTATTTTCGAGTACAGATCAATAGTTGCTGCCTGGATTAGTGGAGGTTAATTTGTTATGATCGTCTTGCAGAATGAATGATTCTTTCATTTATATTCATTTGGTTTTCCCTTTTGTTATTAGAGGTTGTCCAGGTTTAGTTCGGTTGTGCCATTTCCCAGGAATCGTTGGTACTGTT
This sequence comes from Solanum gracilifrons, assembly GCA_029582605.1. Taxonomy (NCBI): domain Eukaryota; kingdom Viridiplantae; phylum Streptophyta; class Magnoliopsida; order Solanales; family Solanaceae; genus Solanum; species Solanum gracilifrons. Next base: position 8,475 of record JAJOOH010006808.1, on the reverse strand, counting down.
TTGTCGTTTGCTGCCAGAAAGTATTATGACATGGACATGCCTCGTCTAAGTTATATTTGTCTAAACACATACAGTTAAGACCATTAGAGTCATCCTAATCTGTCTCATTGCGCCATTTTGTTAGCTTTTAGTTGATCGCGTTCACCTTTTAGCCAAAAATCTTTAAGTTAAATGGTTTGGAATGTACTTGCTGCCCAGATATTTGTATGTTAAACATTTTTACATGATTTGATGAATATTAGCACGTTAAAAGCTCTCTCCCTGAATTAACCAAGTTTTGGGAATGGTAAAATATTTCCCCTGTTTTTCAATTTTTTTTTGTAGCGTGTTACTTCATTATCATTTTGCTTTGAATCTATCGGATTGATCTTGATATGCATTAGTTCCTAAACGATTAAGTCGGTTGTTCGATTCTCTGCGTTTGTTTTGTTTGGGACTGGTGTTTTCTAAAGTTAGTAACGAAGAAGGGAGATTTATTTTTGCTCAAGAAATAATGTGAAGTAGACAAGACCTGTAGTTCTTTTTCTTGTCTATTTGATGTGCTTCCAGTTGGTTTTATTTGTTGTCTCTCTTCTCGTGATATATTGACATAGGATAGAACATGAACAAATTCATCGATGTAATTACCTCCTCCTCTGTTTTGGTCTAAATGTGCATCATTTACTTGGCTGAAATTTCACAGATTTCAGTTTGTACATAGTTGTTATCTTATGTTATTACGAATCTGATAGCTTAAGACTAGTCTAGCTCTACTTAACAATCGGCAGAAATATTTATAATATCCTTTCTCTACTTCTTAGAAAATGGTTCTAAATGCAGATTGTGTCTATTCCTTAGAAACTATATGTGTTATAATCGTTTTGCTTCTCTTGCTAGGCTCAAAGGATAAATAAATACTCCTAAACCATATACTCCATATCTAACTTCACATGAATCTTAGAAAGATATTAAGTTGTAAAAATCATGTCTACTAATGTGTTTGTTGGTTTAAGTTGATTCAAATTTGTTTTACCAGGCGACTATGTGAAATTTCATTTTGATTTGTTCTTCATAAGTTTGAAGCTCATTTGCTAATTTCTTTTATCTTACTTTTGTACATGTACACTCGGGAGCGCGTTTGGAGTTAGTATATGACTCCATCTCTGCCCAAACCAGAGAAGCGACTAATAGCCGCATAAAGCTCGTGTCTAGCAGCCCATTTTCGCGTCAATAGCATCCAGCGTTTTCCTCCTTATTTCAAAGCTTCACGTTTCTTTCATATATGCATACATTTATATTGACTAACGCTTTTACATGGTGTTTTGCGCTTATATTTATGTTTGCTTTATTTGTGTTCGACTTTGTAAGCCAACTAAGAACGATGGCAAGACGTAGTCATTAACCCTCCCGCCCTATATAGATATTGGGTTTAGTATAGTCACTTGGCTTAAATCATTGCTTTCTAATTAAGTTGGTTTGTTACTCAACATTTTTAGTTATGAGAGCATGAGTTTTTTTTAAGAAGTTTAACTTGCAAATAATATTTTCGATTGTCATGAATCTATTTTTAGATTTTTCTCTTTTAAACAAGTGTTTAAAGTATAACTTTGGGTAGACTAAAGTGCAGATTTAGGTGGTTTAAAGTGCACATTTTAAGGCTAAAGACATCATTTTTCTTGAGAGCTTAAGAGTGGTGTATCGAGCCACAAAAATGCAGCATTTTGAACTCAAAAGGTGCAGCGTTTTGAGCTCAAAAGGGTACAAAATTTGAGTTCAAAGTGTGCATGATTTGAGTGTAAAAGTGCAGGTTTTTGAGGCCCAAAACATAACCCTTTTGTAGGCTGTTAAAAATGTAATTTTTTGCTTGAAAATTGTAGTTTTAATAAGTGATAAAATCTGGAGTTTTAACAACTTTGCCCAACAGATTTTCTAAGTGTAAAATGTGCAGATTTAGTGCAAACAATGCATATTTTTGGAACAAGAACACTTTGTTATGAGAATTTTATGAGGCAATATTTTGGGGTATAAAATGATGTATTTTCAGTTTTAAAAAGGGTGCAGATTTTTATTTTTTGAAACTAAAATATCACGTTTAGGAGGCTTCAAAGTATAGCATGCCATGTATTAAAAATCACAACCTTGAATACAAGGACACATATTTTTAGAACTTATAAAAATAAAAATGTAAGTTGTTAGATAAGCCACAATAGTTAGGCGTACTTTATATTCTTTCGACATCATCCCTTTATGAGAGTATATTTGCTGTCGTCATTTTTTTTATCAAATATTACTAAAACATTTTTACATGTTATTTCAAAATTTTAGATATGCCAACAGGTTCAAAATACAAGGTACATACATATATATACATATATATGTCATACGCAAAAAGGTACAAATCCTATATATTTTTGTTTTTCTCTATACGTAACTTATCATTTTGTTACACTTCATGTTATATTTTTCTCATATCTATTATCTCTTTTACGATATTACTTATTTTTTTTTTTTTTAACCTATAAATTCCTACACTTTCGTACACATGTTATTTTACTAAATCTAATCTATTGTTTACATGTTTTACACAACTTACATGTATATACCACACTTTATAATAAACATATTTAAGATCACAAACCTTTATATAATATCTTAACATTTTATTTTATTTTAGAAAACTTTATTCTATATATTTTCATTCAAATTACACATCGCATATTACTATATATTTACACTCAACTATTATCTTATTCTTCACGTCTTAATAAGACGACACATTTTCGCAAATTCAATATCTACATATTTTAGGATAATTTTATTATGATACAACTATATATATTTTTACATATGAATGTATCGTATATTTAAGTGCGCTTATTTATGTATTTATTTTTACAATACTACTATTAAATCTATATTATAAGATATATATATGTCGTACCTTGTATTACACCCTTTTCTTAAACTAACTAATAACTTATCATTTAGTCATTAAAAGCCAATAAATAAACAAGTTTTTTCTAATCATATTTCCTAAATTGAGTTTAAGGACTATCTTCGGATAGGCTCTGAGGGGTGCCTAACACCTTCCCCTCGAGTAACCAAAACCCTTACTCAGAATCTCACTGGTTTCGCAAATCAAAACAGAGTTTACATTTACATAAATAAAAAATGGTTTTCCTAATATTTTCCTTAAAATTTAGGTGGCGACTCTAAAACAAAAAACATTTTTTCCAAAAACAGAGTGACAGCCATTTTATGTTGTGAACTGTTTCGGCTTGTTCGAAATAGGGGTGCGACAGCCGGCACTCGAGAACCATTGATGGTCCCCAAGAGAACCCTCATCCTGGCTGACTACAAGCGGAAAACTGATTCAAGCATATAAAGCTTAAAAACTGAATAAAATCAATAACTCAAATACAAAGCTTTAACTCAAAAGAAAACTCTCAATAAAAATAATAAATTCAACTCGCCATAAAATAGGCAACTTAAGTCTTTAAAACATTTAATAAAATAAATGAATAATACAGACTTCTCAACTATACTGACTATCAATGAAACCTCTAACTGATAAAGATGGAAGTCGGGACAAGACCCACGACATCCTGACTATTTAGAAAAGTAAATGAAATGCTCTGGAAACAAGGAGGCTCACCATAGCTAACTCGAACTCCCGGATGTATCAACGAATCTCCTGTTGATGATCCTGAATATCTGTGTCTGCATTATGAAAAGATGCAGGCCAAATGGCTCAGTACGTGGAATGTACGAGCATGTAAGAGGAATTCTAAAACATAAACATAATCTTGAAACTTGATAAAAAGGAACATAATTACCTCTTCTCAAACTTTCTCAACTCAAGGATACTCAAAGCTACTCAACTTACTCAACTCATAAGTACTCAAGGATAATATACTCAACTTAGAGATTAGATACTCAACTCAAAGATATGATATTCGACTCTGGGTACTCAACTCAATATAAAGCAACAATACACATGCAATATATGGAAAGCTTTATAAAACAGTAAAAACAACTTAGTTCTTTAAAGAAAATGCAATAACAAACTCAACTTTACTTACATAATAAATTAATATAGTTTATGTGGGAGATTCTCTAACCGACAACCACCACTATGAGCCTAAGTGGTGATACAACATCTTGCCCACACTGCCAGAACTATCTTATACTTTGCCGTCATATAAAACGCTTAACTTAGTGGATCCACTAGTCTATGCTAAAAGCATTTAAGGAGTCATCTAAAAAGTATGATCATTTACTACCCATGATGGCTACATGGTTTATGGAGACTTGAGTTAATATGAACTTGCATCCCTATATCGGTGCTCAATATTACTCCCAAAATATACTTAGCTCATATGTTTGTAAAAACAAAACTCTTTCTTTGAATTTAGATAATTACTCAAAACTTAGCTTAAAATCTCTCTTGGAATCGATGTTCCCTTTTTTTGCTCAAATGTGAAAACATTTATAAACTCTTTGGGAATACTTAGTTCCCTTATAGCTTTTTGAGAAATGGACTCGACTATTTACTCCTTGCTTAACTTGAAACTTTCAGTCTTAAAACGAAGTTAAAACGTTTATAAAAGACTTTACTCTTACTCTTTACTTAACTTCAAACTTAAGTCTTAAAACAAAGTTTAAACATTTGTAAAAGGCTTCTTAAAATATGGTTCATGCCGAATTATGGACATGAACGACTCAATGCAAGGTTTTCAATAACCATAGATAGAACTCAATACTTGAAACTCAAGAACTTCAATAATACTACTGACTTCAAGGATGCTCAACTCAGAGGGTTCATGAGGAATTTATGGGCATGAACTACTCAACTCAAGGGCTCAAAGATACTTCTCGTTTCAAGATTGTTCGACTTATAGGGTTCATGCGGAATTATAGACATGAATAACCCAATTCAAGGACTTCTTGGGTAGCATGTAATAGTCCCATGATTAGGAATGTAATCTCAAATGGGTTAGAAACTTAATACTTTAAGGCTTAGGACATGAAGATATTACTCCTCTCATAGATACTCAACTTTTGGAGTTCATGCGGAATTTATGGACATGAACGACTTGACTCGTAGGTCTACACAACATTATGGAACTCATGTATACAACTCTTCTCTTTCTCTTACTTACTTCCTCAAAACTTAACTCAAATCGATGATGGATCTCAAAGGATTCACAATTGAACTCAAAGGCCTTCTTGAATTGTACTGTTAACTCTCTCTTGAATGTGAATTATGAATTCAAGAGTTATGGTTCATGATATGAAGGATCTCATGAATGACAAAGTAGATTCATGAATAAATTCTCATCATCCTCATACTCATTTGCTCGAGCCTTGAAACAAGTTCCTAGAAGTTGTAGAAGACTCCTCAAAACAACTCGAATGGACTTTCTTAGAATGTTCGAAAGAATTCTCAAAACTTAACTTTTAACTCTACCTTGAATTTGAATTATGAATTAAAGGTTATGATCATGTTAGGAATGATTTTAGGTGTTTAGAAGTAGCTTAGAGTAGTTAGAGTCGAAAATGAGTGAATGCACTTTAAACGAACTCAAATGGGGCAACCGACGACAAACTGGGTGGGCCAGGAGACCCTGGCGCTATGGGTGGCGCGGGGCGCCAGCCGCTAAACTTCAGAGGTGGGTTTGGGGCGCTCTAGCAGGCACATCGCACAAGGCCCCCAACCCAGAAAATCTGACGAACTTCTTTGCTCGTTTTCTCACCTTAACTCGCCTAGAATTGAACAGTTGCTTCCCTAATCACTTAGAATCAATTACTTAACATAAGTACACTCTAATCTACACAATACATCCCTTAAAGTTCTCACTTTGATCTCAAGAAATCATCCAAAACCGAACACAACAAGATTTAGAATGAACTTCAAGAACACCTATCAAGAACACTAATCTTTCAACTTCAAGAATGAAATTTGTGCTGAAAATAATATGGGCGTGTGGGTGAACAAACCCAACACTATGGAAGCTTACATACCTCTTAGGGATTAAACCCATGGTGAAAATCCGCAATAAGACGCAAGAATCTCGACGAACGCTTGATCCTCTCCTCTTTTCTCCTCTTTTCTCTTCTTTTCTCTTCTTGAACTCTCAACTAAAACCCTAGGCGTAAACTAGGATTATAAAACTAAACCTAATAGGACTAGACCCTCAAAATATTACTAAAAATGAATTAAATCTGATTGGGTAAGGAAAGACCAAAATACCCCTTACTATTTTCGTCTAACTTTTCTTAACTGGACAGCCTAACTTCAAAAGGCCATATCTCACTCATCCAACCTTGAAATTTAGTAAACTCGGCGGCGTTGGAAAGATAATTCAAAGATATTTCCTACGGTATATGGTAGAACACCTAACTCATCTTGAGCTAGGAGTTATGATCGTTTGAAGTCGACCCAAAACTCATACTTAACTTAACTTGCAAAATTTCAGATTTTGCTATTTCCAATTTAATTCTTTTTGGAACTCAAGGTGCTACATATAGTAACCTTAACACATAAGAAATTTTAATTCCTCGGTAAAATCCTACTCACAACGAAGAACAATTCGAGTCTTAGTTCAAAAAAATTTCTGAGGTGTTACACTAACACCATTTTTTTAATTTTGTTTTTTATTATTTATTGCATGACATTTTCTTATTGGACAAAATTAAATCCCAACCCATTTAATTTTCTTCTCCCCTCCAATCCATTCCAATGCTCCATAACCCAAATCCAATTAGAAGAACCCATTAAAAAAATTGATTTATCATTCTCCTTCAAGCCTAAGAAGAAGAAATGGTTTATAGTTAAAAGACTAAAATCGGTAAGTTTATAGTTAGTGGACCAAACCTGATAAATTTGAGATAGTTAAAGGACTAAATCTGGTAAGTATATAGTTAAGAAACTATTTTAGACCTACTCCAATAGTTTAGGGACCATTTGTGACATTTAGTTGTATTTTATACATTCTCAGCTAGCTGTTGCATTTCACAATATAATTTTGACATAATACATAAATACGCCATTTAACTTGCCCTCAACTCAAATGTATGCCCTCTAACATTGGGTGTGCACGATTAGATAATTAAACTTGTATAAAGTTGAATAAATAGACACACACGTCCTACGTGACATTCTACCTGACAATTTATCTATTTATGCACACACAATGTTCAAAAGTATAAATATGAAATGAGGCCAAGTGAAAGGGCATTTCAGGTCATTAAATATGCTTAGTTGGCTTACCATGCTAGCCCCCACGTCAAAGTTGCTCAACATCATCTCAACCTTTTCAACCACTATAAATAAAGAATGACCTGTGAGACCTTGTACTTGACTCTGTTTGTCAATTGAACTCATATACTCACGACTTTGTCAACTGAACCCTTAAACTTACTAAAACACAATATTTTAAAGAGTGTTTCGTGTTTCTTCTTTATTTGGGTTGGGTTTCTGCCTCTCATCAAATGATTCTCAGGTGAGTGCTTAAATCAGAGCAATTTCTTGAAGATTTTTAGTAAAATTTGGGCCAGTACTCTAGTTTCTGCATACAAAACTATTTGATTGATCATCTTAACCAGAAATAGAATCTTCATTTTCCTTATAATTTGAAGAAGATGAAGAATGCAAGACGAATTATTGATAATCCGTATCTTGCCAATGATATTCTTGAGGGTATTTTATCAAGATTACCAGTTAAATTTATGCTGCGATTGAAGAGCTTATGCACTCTGATTACAACCTCCTGGTTTATCTCTCTGCATCTCAAGACGTTTAATTCAGAACCTGATAACCATTGTATCCTTGTTCAGACTAGGCAGAAAAATCATTTGATCCGTATACGAAATCCTGGCTACTTGATAAAGCTTAATGAACCTTGTATGTCCAATTATACTGTTGTACATAGGTTCAATCAATTTACTATTACAAGTTCCCGTAAATTGATTTGCCCCTTCCATAAATCAATTCAAGATGTTCCCTCATATGCACAATATGAACCGTCAAATGACACGCTACATTGATGTTAGTATGGGTTTTGGATATGAAAAGGATTCTGATGAATACAAGGTCATGAGGGTTCTAAGCTATAAAACAGGTTGTCCATCGACTATACTTCAGGTTTACTCAACCAAATTGGAATCTTGGAAAGTATGGATTCTTTTACATGTTCACATTTAGTTGCTCATGACTATACCAGTATCATAGTTTTCTTGGGGTCACTTGTGATTCAAAGCATCGTGCTAGGACTAGGGGTAGTCTCGGGTCGTAACAATAACTTTTTGTTTTACTATAATCACTATTATTAGTTTCAGGTCTCTTGTAATGGAACTAACTTTATGTACCTATAAACTATATACTACTACTTATTTCTGGATTCGCCATTGATTATCCCTATGCATATTCTATTATAAAAGTTAGCTAAATTTCATAAACTTTTTTGGTGCTAAAATGGCTCCCCCCCCCCCCCC
>JAJOOH010006807.1:0-32662 GCA_029582605.1 Solanum gracilifrons | reverse complement strand
TCTCTGGCTGCTTCGTGATGGCTCCGCATAGTCCTATCAAGCCCAACTGCGTCGTCCCTTCGCCTTGTCCTTGCTCCTGGGCGTCTTTCTCCTTCCGCTCTCGCAGGATGGCACCAAGGCTCTTTAGTTCAGGGCACCTTGCATAACCATGCAGCCCGCCACATATGTAGCAGCCACCTTTGTTGGCAACCTTTATCTTCCTCTCCGTGTTGCCATGACGTCCAGACTTCTTGCCATCGGACTTATAGGTGTCATGCTTCTTGGGTTGTGGCCGCTGCTCCTCGCCTTTGCCACGATCTCCCCCACCATGGTCATGACAACCTCTCATCTCTTCTCTTTTGGCTCTGTCGGGCTTCTCATGCCTGAAGTCTGTCAAAGCTTGCGTGATGGCTTCGTCTATGGTCCTGACCTGCCGACGTTCCAACTCCGTCCTGGCCCAATTTTGCAGCCCATCCAAGAAGTAGAATAACATATCATCATCCGTGAGGTTAGGAATTTGAAGCGTGAGGGTAGTGAACTCTTGCACATATGCGCGAATGCTGCCCATTTGCTTCAACTCCCTAAACTTGCGCTTCGCCTCATAGATGACGTTGTTAGGGAAGAAGGCTTTCTTGAACTCCTCCCGAAATTGCTCCCAGGTGTTGATGGTGCACGTCCCCTTCCCTATCTCGGCCTCCTTGCGCCTCCACCACAGCATGGCCATCTCTGAGAGATACAACACAGTAGTGTTGATCTTGGTCTCGTCGCTCTTCACCCGACTACACTTGAAGTAATTCTCCAAGTGCCACAAGAAATTTTCCACCTCTTGAGCGTCGCGGACGCCCTTAAACATAGGTGGCTTGGGAGCCTCGACCCTGGCCTCCCTATCACAGTCAGGTGACACTGATCCTCCAACTTCTATGCCCTCCCTGAGTGTTCTCATTTCGGCCTTCATGGTTTCGATTGTGTTCAATGCCTCCATGAGGCGGCACTCCAAGGAAGTGATGGCCTCCTTCATCTCGAACTCGGCCCGCTGACGACCCTCCAACTCCTTGCGGATGTTTTCGGTCTCCTCAAGGGTGAAGTCTTCAAGAGTCTTGAATTTACCATCGGCCATGTTCATGCGCCGGCCTAATATCTCCACGGCCTGCCTGACCACTTCAACCCTTAAGACCCATTCTTCTCCTGCGGTGACGTCGATGGCTTCCTCGCCTTGTTCGTCGTCACTGGCCTCGGTGGTTGGATGAGATGTTAGCGCCTCGCTTGGTGTGGGATCCGGCAGCATTCCTTCAGGGCTCTTTTGGTGCTTCTTTCCCTTGCGATTCTTCTTTCCACCATCCGGACGGACGTTGGTGGTGCTAACGGCGTTCACGTCTCCTTCGGTTGCCATTCCCTTAGTGTCAACCCTCGCTCTGATACCACTTTGTCACGGACTTAGAGTATTTGCTAAGACTCCGTGCGGCACTTGGCAACTTACTCCCTATTCTTTCAAGATCTCGTAAGCTCAAGTAAGCCTTTAAGACTAAGATCGCTAAGAGAATGTTTTTAAGAAAGACTTAGAAAGATCAAAGAGAGCTTTTTGGAAGAAGGCTTTTGTATTAGCTTTGGAAGATTGCTTACAAGTTGCTTGAATGCTTGGATGGTTGGATGCCTTGCAAATGAATGGCACCCCCTATTTATACTAATTCCTAAGGACTAAAGTACAATTAAAAATTACTTACAAGTCCCTAGATTATTTACACTTTGGTCCTAGTTCTAGAACTTTCTACACACTCTAGGACCTTCCAAGACTTTCTTGAAGTTTCTACATTATTCTAGAGAATTCTAGAGAATTCTCTCTAGCCTTCTTGAATAATCTAGAGGGTTCTAGAGTCTTCCGGAAACCTCTCCACAACTCTAGACCATTCCGCCCCTATCCGGACGCAAAATTTGACTGTGAAGTGGCGGGACGTGACACTAGGTTCTCGTCCTTCATCGATGTGGGATTCATTTCATTCATCACCCCCATCTTGCCCAGATCCGAACATTCTTTATCCGGGGTTCTACTAAACGGTTCGTTGCATGCACATTCATGGACTGGGGGTATTTACCCTCCGTGATTGTTCAAAACCCTGGTAGCCCACATCGGATCGAGCCCAACTTTGCTACCATGTAAGAAATGGATTTTAGGCCTAATTCAACCTCAAAAACTATAGCTCACGAGGGGAGGATTGTGTGAAAGCAAAACTCAAAAGGCAGAATATTACATGGTGATGAATGAAATGAATCCCACATCAATGAAGGATGAGACTTTGCGCTCCTTATAATGTTTGGGCAATCCTCCTCCCCAAAACCTAATTTTATATCGTATCAGAACAGAACTCATCCCAATTATTGTTTTTTCCCTTTCCTTATAGCTATGCATATAATTGATGCTCTTTTGTGAATGAAACATCTTAGTTTATCAACAAAAAAAAAAACTCATCATAGTTACTGGGTATCGATGTTAAGCCCCCATATTAAATTGCCCACACACAAGATGTCCTGCCGTGAGTGTGAGATGGGGTATTGAAGAGTCCCGCATCAGATGAGAATGGGATGGGTGGTCTCCTTATATGAATTTGGCAATCCTCCCCTCAAGAGCTAGCTTTTGGGGTTGAATTAGGCACATAATCCATTTCTTTACAATTAGGCTGATGTAGTTTGTTAAGAAAGGACCTTGTACCTAACTCAACCCCAAAAGTTAGCTCTCGAGGTGAGGTTGCCCAAAGCCATATATGAAGACCAATTACCCATCCCACAACCAATGTGGGAATTTTAACACCCCACACACCTAGGACTGGACATATGGAGCATACGTAATAATATAACATGGAAGCGCCAATATTAGGCTAACCAAGAATCGAGATTGGTCTAGCTAGGATACCATGTGAGAGAAGAGGAATTGAGAGAAAACTCTGTACATTATTCCCTCAACTAATTGGGGTTAAACAGTACCGTATATGTCCTAAGAAAGGAAAGGCAATCAACCTTATTACTTGATTACAGTGAATGAACCACTCTAATTGATCTTTAATGTTATTCATAATATTTTCAAGATTTTATACATAGTTTATTTTAACACTTCAATTTATGTCAGTCATAAATTAATAAGAGGGTCTTTTCGTAAAAATACAGTATCTTCTTCATTCTTTTGCTTGTTTCATCTGACCAAGCTTGTTTTTGTGACCTGATTACACAGGTAAGTTCTGGTGTTCCTGAGGGCAAAGGTGTATCTTCTTCTGCTGCTATAGAAGTTGCCAGCATGACTGCTGTTGCTGCTGCTCATGGTACAACATTTATCTGCAGAATACCCTCCTTCATCACAAAAAAAAACAAATTATTTTCCTAATAATTCCTAGAGTATACATTATCACAAATACACAAATGTCTATGACATAGCTTGATGATTTTTCAGTAGTCACTTTAGGGATTTTGATGATCTCTGTCTCCTACATTTTTTATTCATATTTGTTTTGCATTTGTATTTATGGAAATTCATTTAGATCTAATGCTAAATTTGAATAATGGGCAGGCGATTAGAAAAATTCGTCCATTCATTGTTCTGGTTCCAAATTTATGTGAAAAATCCCAAATTTGGAAGATCTGGCTGATTTGAAAGGAATAATTAACAGTTTCTGGATTTCCTTCTATGTTAAATGAAGACTGAATTGCACAACGGTTCATTTTGCAGGATTGAACATTGACCCCAGACGTCTGGCTCTACTTTGCCAAAAGGCACGTACTTCTCTCATTTTGTCCTTCCATATTTTTTTCTCTGTTGCTTGTATTGGTAAAACCTCCTTTTCCAGCTCAAGCTTTATTCTCTTCAATTAGGTGGAGAATCATATTGTGGGAGCTCCTTGCGGAGTGATGGATCAGATGGCTTCTGCATGTGGAGAGGCCAACAAGCTTCTTGCTATGGTGTGTCAGGTATGCAGCAATTTTTTGTGCGATGTGTTCACATTTGTTAATGGGACCAACTGTGAGATCAGAATTAGCACTCACTTTTTCTGTTAGCCTGCTGAGGTTCTAGGACTTGTTGACATACCACCCACCATCCGGTTTTGGGGAATTGATTCTGGAATACGACACAGGTAAAACTTCCCAATGGGTATTTCCCCTTAACCTTTTCTATCTCCGTCAAGTTTGTTTTTAATCTAATGTAAGACATTACTGTCTGTTCATGTCATATTTGAAAGTTCTGGTCAAATTTATTTAAGTTCTTAAAAAATAATAATAAAATAAAATAAAGGAAGATTAACTCGAGAGCATTTCTCATGGAGCTGATCAAGAATGATTTTGCCTTTTTTATTTCAAGTTTGGAGCAAGAAACCAATTAAGCTAGAGTGGAGTTCAGTTCCTCCGCCTAAGGACTAACTGATTTCAACCAAATTACGATCTATGTTTTGGCCTTATGTTCTTTTTCTTTCCTAACTCCTAGTACTTATGAGAGTTGCTGCAGTGTCGGTGGTTCAGACTACAAATCTGTTAGGGTTGGTGCATTTATGGGTAAGAAGATAATAAAGTTCTCTGCGTCTGTCGAGTTGTGCTCGTCCTTGTCAAACATTTCCACTCAGCAAATCAACAGGTCCAACCCTGACGATGCTGATGAAGATGGAAAGAATCTGCTTGAAACAGAGGCTTCTTTGGACTACCTTTGCAACCTCTCAGCTCATAGGTTTGTTTATGCATATATAGTTTGTAGTTCTGTCTTTTTCTCTCTTTTTTTTCCTTGTTATGTTTAATATATCTTATAATTTCAGATATGAGGCATCTTATGCAACTAGACTTCCAGAGTCTTTATCTGGACAAGAATTTGTGGAGAAGTATCTTGATCATGATGATTCTGTAACAACAATTGATAAAGAGAGCAACTATGCTGTGAGAGCACCCACTAGGCATCCCATCTATGAAAACTTCCGAGTCAAGGTCCACAAATTGAAGTTTCTTTTCAAATCATTTCTGTCTGAATAATGTTTCTAGTTCTTTATATCTGATTACACTTTTATCTCCTGTGCCTATTAGATCTCTCATATTCATAACGAACAATTGACTGACATGTGTATCAATTACTATCAGGCATTCAAAGCATTATTATCAGCTACACCTTCCAATTATCAACTATCTGCTCTTGGGGAGTTAATGTATCAGGTACATAATTTGATTCATGCTTTTGTTTTTGTGAATTGGCCTTTGCAGAATTTTCTCTCAACTCTATAGAGGTTTTCTGACCAAGTGCTTCTCATACTGCAGTGCCATTTCAGTTACAGTGCTTGTGGTCTTGCATCAAATGGGACAGATAAGCTGGTTAACTTGGTACAAGAAATGCAACACTCAAAATCATCAGAATCTGAAGGTGGGACTTTATTTGGGGCAAAGATAACAGGTGGAGGTTCTGGTGGAACTGTTTGTGTTATTGGGAGGAACTGTTTAAGAAGCAATGAACAACTTGTTGAGGTAGATACAAGTTTGTGTTTGTGTAGTTATGCCATTCATGTCTTTTCTGTTTTAGTAGCAAGATCATCTAACTGTCGCGTTTCTATCTGCAGATTCAGCAAAGATACAAAACGGCCACTGGATTCTTACCATATATTTTTGAAGGTTCTTCGCCTGGAGCTGCAAAATTCGGTCATCTCCAAATACGCCTTCTAAAGAGTTGAAGGCAAAGTGTAGGAGTTCTAGCACTGGAAACGTTTGCACAACACAAAACATTGAGCTCGATGTATCAATGATTTTTCATTTTTCTGAAACAATATTTGCTTAGACGTTGATCATAAAGTATGTTTATGCAACAACTCAATCTTATAATTTGATTAAGTATGACTTTTTGCCTCTTTACTAGTTTCCCTTTAGCCTTGTGATTACTCTATTTGGCTTCTTTAAGAATAACATAAGAAAGAGCCAAGGGATAAAATGAAGTGAAACTAAAGTCTCAACTCAGCTACTGAAATTAACTAAAGTCTCAACTCAGCTACTGAAATTTACTTTTGAGATTTTCCATTAAAAGATTAAAGGAAAACCAAAGAACATTCTGAACAACTATACACTCCAACACTACATACATATTTCAAGGACTTTAATTTTACATTGAAAATACTCTAAGAAACTTTTCGTGCAAAGGAAACAAGAAATTTTAAATACTCTTGTAGCATGCATCTTGTGCTTCTATGGTTACCTAAACTTGACCAGTTCTTCCCCCCCTTGTAACACGAGCTACCATACTTGGACCGGTGAGGTGATGAAGCACACCCACTTCCTGCTTTGTTCCAGTCAGATATTAGCAACAGCTCTTTCAACCAAGGAAGAGCCAATTTACGTGTTCTATCGTGTATAAAGGGAAGACTAACCAATTGTGGGAGGTTTCTAAGAATGGAACTTTAGCCAGTTAAATTTACACATTTCCTCCGTCTGAACTACTAAAAGCTTGATTTTGGACATTATTCCCAAAATCTCCATCCAAGCTCATTTGTTGGACCTCTTGTGGAGAAAGAATCTTGATGCAGCGGACACAGTTCACGAATTCCCTGAAGTATCATATGATCAGTACACCACAAGTATGTACAAGTACAAGGGAATGGGAAGGATTGTAAAAGCAGCTTAGGCCACTTTTATCAAGTGTCCATGGGATGCATGCATTACGGGATAGAGGTTGTATGGTTATAAGGTGGTTCACTTTGAAGTTGTGGCTTTCAATGAATCTTAACCATCAGGAAGGGCATATGCTGTTTTCTTGTATAGAAAATGCAAATACTGAAAATTAGATAGAAGCAAAGTTAAAGAACTTACTCCCAAGGATCATCGCCAACAAGCAGATCGTCATTCTCATGATCCACATATACAAGCTTCCATCCTATTCTTTGTCTATCCTCCAGTTGTCCCTCTATACCAAATCTACGAGCTAAATCTTGTTTAAGCTCTTCATAGCCTGAATAACGTGTGATGTCGATTGATCTTCCAACAGCACCACGCTTGTGTACCTGTGAGAGCATAGAGGCAAAAAAGTTAGTACTCTTAACTCAAAACAATGTGATGTAGGAACTAGATTTGTCAAGTTAACTGTTAACCTACCTTGGTGAACGTCCGCATTCGAGGCATTTGAGGTGGTGGGGCCCAGGCACCTCTATTCATGAAGCTGCCTTCATTTATGGTAGAATCAATTGAATTGAAGGCCATATCAGGAACTCCAAATGATTGGGAGACCATTGAGGATGATAATTCAGGCTGTGCATCCTTGGGATTCTCATAGCTGGAAAGCATGCCTCCACCTGATGAGATATTATTTGATACATCTTTCCTTGACCCCACCAAGCTATTTGTGATCAAAGAATCAGGCATCATGGATATTCCTAACTGATTGTCCATGTTTGCTCCAAAAGCAACACTATTTCTGGGGTCACCCTGAACTTCTCCATCTTGACTATCTCTAAATACGACTGCTTGAGAACTGAAAGACATCGGGTTAGTCGTCTGCTGCAATTGGACATCATTTTGAGAAAAGTAGACAGAGGTTGCTGAAGATGAACTATCTAAATAATCCATCTGGTGAACTGCAGTATTAAGGTATGTTTGAGGAGTTGAAAACCCATGGTTCTGGCTCTTGGAGATATTCAATGAGGGCTTCACATCAGGTTTTTGCTGCAAATCTTTAACTAGATTTCTATTAGGGGACATAGCTTCTAATCCACTGGAACTCAAAAGGGGTAGAGAAGACTGGGTTGTTTCATCCACTGCAGCTGTGCCTCGATGGATCCTACCATTCATAATTGGCTGAACTACATTTTGACAGTTGTTGGTGGATGGTGAGGTGGAACATGATGGGATATCATCCGTAACCACCGACTGGCCTCCACCTACAGCTCCTGTTAAGAAGCTACTGCAGTTTGCGGAAAGCTGATTAGTTGTCAGTGGTAGAATCTGGCCAACTTGTCCAGGTATTTCTGGTAGAATTCCTGGTTGCTGCTGCTGCTGTTGCTTCATAAGCTGATTTGGCTGGGCAAAACGAAGATTAGACTGGCTATTATTTATCGTCATTTGCTGCTGGGCAACTTGTGGCTGGGAAAGAGACGTGGACGTGGACGTGGTTTGAGACATATCTAGCATTTGGCTTGTTGCAAGTGACCTAGAAAAGTTCTGTGATACATCTATGTGCTTCTGCTGATCTTGGATTGGCATAAGCTGGGATGGTTGTTGCAGTAAAGATTGTTGAGCTAGAAGTGACTGCTGCTGCAGCTTCTGCAAAAGCTGCATCTGTAATTGGTTATCAGAGAAATGCAGCTGTTGGTTAAGTGGATCATTCGGCTGGGGTGACATGAAACTTTGCTGCTGAGTCTGATTCATAATCTGTTGCTGCTGCGGCAGGTTCTGAGGAAGATTTCTCTGCAGCTGATTTTGAAATGATTGTTGTTGCTGTAGGACATTCTGAGATTGCACAAGACTTTGCGCTTGCAAAAGCTGGGCCTGAACATGGTTTGTAGGCACCGATTGGTTAATTAAGTTCTGTCTTGGTTGCTGACTGATATCCGACAACTGTTGCTGCGACTGCATAATGGAGCCTGCTGGACTCAATGTGGTAGTTGGTAACTTCTGAAGCTGGTCGAGCTGCTGAACCTGTTGGGTTGGCCTTTGGGCACCAAACTGCAAAGTGTTCTGCTGAGGAAGCTGAGGTGCTGGTAGACCTAACTGACGTGAGAGGTCTGCTCCACCTCCTACATTCTGTAGCACAGAACCAGACAAAGAATGCAGGTAGTTTGGTTGCATTGAGTTAGCCAGAGAAGGATTCTGTTGCATGTTCATCCATTGGACTAAGCTCAGACCTGGAAGACCTTGCGGATCCTTCATGCCAAAGTCATCACCGAGCCATGGCATTGTCCTCTTAAACAGGCCATCCAGATCAGAACAATCATCATCTGCAAGAAGTGACACATTCTACCGATCAGAAATCTAGGAATTTAGTTTACAGTTGAATGATTTTTGGAGGTGAAAGTAATATTCATAACAGGAATATATTTCAGTTTCCCTGAGAAATTGCTCACCTTTTCAAATAAGGTTCAGCAATTTTGTTCGATATCATAAGCTATTCAAGTAATACAAGAAAGGAAAGCTTGTAGATCAAAGATAGAAGAGGAAAGGACAAAAAGGCATATCTGTCTCCTAAATCCTATTGGACGCTCATTCAAAGTCTTCTTTTCAGTAAGAAAAAATATTTTCCTTCTGTTTTCCATAAGAAAGACATGCACTAATTACCAGTTTAACTTCATGGTCAGTGAAGTAAATGGTAAAATCAAATCTATCGAACTATCTCTCCAAAAAAAAAAAACAGACATAAAGTCATTCTGATTGTAATTTGCTCACTACCTGGCATTCCAGGTAGCCTTGGCCGCTTTGATCTAAAGAATGGTGGAGTAGGACAGATGAAAAACGGTGCTGTTACTGGTTCAATCTCCCAAATTGAGACTCGGTTACGCCTCTCCCCAGCAGTTGACTCATCCCAACCAACCTAATTACAGTTCACAAGTTTGAAGGTGTCAATACATCCTGTAGTTAATCAAAGATAGAATACAAGTTATAGAGAACTTCAGTTTATATACCTGCAAGTTGCGCCACTGTGAGTTCTTCCACCTCACTGGATCAAGATCACTGATGCCAGTAATTGTGCCCATATACCTTCTAGTTCCTGATTCTTCTGTCTCAAACATCATGCGGAATCGCATGCCAAGTGATACTTGACTGCTATAAGTTGCCTTGTAATACTTGGCTAAAGGGATGACAAATTCTGAAGGACTTGCCCTGTTCATAGTAGAGTTTAAGAATTTTAATTATCATGACATAAAATCATCAGAAGGATTGATACGTTGCAAAGGGAAATGCATAGGCCGCCTAATAAGAAAGTAAATGCATTGACCTTGGGTTATAAAACACAGTGAACGGGCTGTTGTTTGCAGCTGCATGGGCAGCCGCTGCTAGGATACCAATATGCATGCTGTCACTTGACAACACCGATGATGATAAGTTGGTTGGCTGTCTGTTTGCCCGCCTAATTCCGAGTAGAAGCTGCTGCTTTTCATCCCTGTCGACATAGATTACAGAGCGTCACGGATGACCAAAACATATGA
Source organism: Solanum gracilifrons (assembly GCA_029582605.1). Classification (NCBI taxonomy): domain Eukaryota; kingdom Viridiplantae; phylum Streptophyta; class Magnoliopsida; order Solanales; family Solanaceae; genus Solanum; species Solanum gracilifrons. The sequence goes on along the minus strand of JAJOOH010006807.1, from coordinate 22,550 downwards.
ACGATTGAAAATGAGAATCTAACAGGTGAATTGGTTCTTTCGAAGCCTCAGAAGTCCGATCCCTTCATTGATCTTACTTATTACTCTATTTTTGCCATCAGTTTATACTTACAATTATCACAACAACAAAAAAAGAGATGCAACATTCAAGGTGGCATGTCGTTTCCAGTATCATTACCTAATAAACAAAACTGAGTCACCAGCAAAGAGCCTCTTCCCACTGACAAAGAGGCTCCACCCTGTCGTAAGCAAATGGCGTTTGGGTTGCCCTGGATCACCAGAGATAGGTAAATCATAGGAAACAAGCCAAATTTTATCTAGCCTTGCTTGGCCAAGTAAATCCATATATAGCAGCTAAACAAATGTACCGCGATAAATATGGCGGAAGGTCCACAAATTATCATGCAAGTCTCTAGCCACAAGTTCTTGAGCTGGTGGTTGCATTGAGTAATCCTGAGAATGAACAAGCACGCCTATCACACAAAAGATAGAGAAACAACCAAAATGTATCAAATGAGAAACTTTAATATGCTCTTACCAGAGGCGGGAATATTTTTTCTGCAGAACGTCGAGGAACAGAAAAACCCCCATGTGTGCTTGTATCACTGGCAGTCAAGGTCTTGCAAAAAAATTCTGTTTGTGGTTTATTTGCTTTCATAGACAAATCTGATCTCAACAATGCCTCCTTGTCAAACTGCAAATGACCAAAGGTTCACTAAATGAGTTTCAATTCCATCGTAATATGCTATAATTGAGATCCTCCACGGACAGAGGACCACCTCACACTCACCCCCACCCCCCTTCCTCTTTTTCCGAATGAAGAAAAAAAAGTCAAGAATAGGGATAATCGCCTTTTAATGTTAGATACAGCGAGGAAGAAACATACTGAAGGAACTGGCTGCAGTGTCATTTGTGCATAAACTTCATCTGTTTCTGGATCCGCCTAATGACAAAAAATACAATCATCATTGTTGAATAGCAGAGGCTTCAAAAAAACAGTTAATATTAAGGAAACTGAAGTTCGAATGTACGTACATGCAGGGTAACATTGTGAAGGAGACAAACTAACTTTGATGGAAGGTTTGGATAGTTTGGTATTTGGGCATCTACGTCTTTCTTCATAGATGCCGCAACCTGAAAAAGTTCAAATGCAAGAGTAAAACAAATTAGACCCATGACTATATAACTCTGCGTACACGACTAATCTTTACCAGACACCCATTCTAGATACAACACTAGCTAGCTATATGACATACATTTCACTTGCAACACAGAAATTCTTGAAAGTAATCAAAATTTGACTAAAAAGAAAAGGCAAATGATTCAGAATTTTCCTACTTACCAAAAAATATTCAAGTTTTATTTAACAAAATCATCATTGAAGTACATTCCTACTAACTTCTCATTTCCTTCTTATTATCTTCCTAGTTTCCTTCCTTTTTTCCGCCTCGACATATTTTTTTTTAATATCAACGGTTTTCAGGTCAACCTGCATGCATCTCACGTATTCAACGAAGTACATGTTACCTTCCATCAGTAACTCTGTCCACCAAGTCATAAACAAGCCGGAAGAAATCAACTAACTTTTTTTTTTGTCTTTACTAGAATTTAAACTTCAATCTTCATGATTTTCATCCCACTTTATTAGCCGCCACACTTTGTGGCACATTTTCTTTCTCATCATTAAGGTTTGCTAAAGAAATTCTAAAAATTCATTTCAATCTTTATTTGTGTCCGAGGAAGGTAGAGTTTACACAGACTCTACCCTTAGAAAGGTTGTTTTTGACTCAAGAAAAAACATATCAAAGCATATCGAAAAAAGAAACCCTTCGTTAACTTTAGCCAAATCATAAAGTTTAAATTATATTTTTCCTCTTAATTCTCAAAAAAAAAAAAAAAAGACTCAAAAATTATATTTTTCCTCCTAAACAACCACTACCATAGTTGTTTGGCAACATCATAGTCAAAGATACTAAAAGATGATGTTTCCTATCTTTTCATCTTTGTTCTTTTTCTAAAACCGTGTGGTAACTACATAGTGTATGCACGTGCACATGTAAGCATATACATAAACCAACAAAACAAACAACAAATTCTCCAATAAAATACAACTATAGGTACTGACACAAATTGCATGTTACACCAAAGATAATACCATAATAGATCAACAAAAAAATCCAAAAATTAAATAAATTACTCTTACTAGAACATGGACATAAAAATAAATACATTTCTACTATCAAAATCAACTAGCAACACCAAAAGTAGTGAATGTTAATAATGTGCACCGTATCGGCTCACGTTAGCAAATAGCCCCATATAAAAAATTTTTAAAAATTGTTCTCTTATTTTTGCCGACACATTATTATATGAAATTTACATTTCAGATTTTCACCCGCTTTATTAATCGCGAAAAAAAAAAATTAAACCTGTTCACTGTGGCCTTGTGGAAAATAAACAACATGGGTCCCAGCCGCCGGTAAGTTCACTAGAGGACCGGCGCAGGCCTGCCATAGCTCTGGATTTATGCTTTTCTTCTCCACTGCAAAAACAAATTAAATTATTTTCCAACAAAAATATTTTTTTTTATTGGTAATATAAATTGAAAAAGTATGAGATTTTTTTTCTCACTTATTTTTTGAGGAAAAAAAAGACTTGCTTTGCTTATTACTCCCTCCTCTATTTTTAGTTGTCTCGAAAATCAATTTGACTATATTTCTAAAATTAAATTAAATTACATTAATTCAATAATTTAAACAAAATATTCAAAAACTATAAAAACGAACTATAACTTGTAATTTATAATGAAAAAATACATTTATCTTTGGTTCTAAAAGAAAAAAATCCATGACAACTAAAATTGGATGGACTGAGCAAGAGCAACTTTTAACAAATGTGCAAGTGTTTCCATTTTGCTTTCCAATGAAAAGAAAAAATATTTTCCAGGAAAATTTCATTTGTAAAGAAAAAAAAATATGCTCTTTTGAAGAAATAAACAAAAAAAAAGAGTTGAGAAAGAGAAGTTGATTTGTTCGATGATTCAACGATTGTTACAATGCATCGAGAAAGTATATACGTACGAAAAAATAATAATATTTATATATATATATATATATATATATATGTATAGAAGGCAAAGATAGTGACAGACCTTCAGCAGGATTCCCGTTAACAGTATGCTGCTGCTGTTGCTGAACTCCGGCAGTATTCGCCGGTGTTTTCATTTTTATATCTTCTTTCCTTTCAACAAAAATAAAATTGAACTTCAGGTATTTTCACCAGAGATTCATTTTTTTCCCTTTATATTAGATCTGACGGGAAGAAGATTATACGTTTTCCGGCGACCGGAAAACGAGAAAAAAAGAAAGGTGAGGGAGACAAAGGAAGGTCTGTGAAAAAAGAGGTGTGTGTAGAGAATTGGAGAGACCAAATGCTGCAATTTATCTTTAAATTGGCCCCTTTTTTACCAGACACAGAGCACACAGCACATAACACTATCTTTCTCTCTCTAATTTGCTCTTTAGAAATGGCTTTTGCCCCTTTTCTCTTTCTCTCTCTTCTTTGTGTGGATAAATAATATAATAGTTATATTTATATGTGTATGTATAGTTTTTTCTTTTTTATATATTCTTTTGTGTTTCTTGGTTATGGCCTAGCAAAGTTGACCATCGAGGTGAAACTTGACAAAAGGATGTTTAATTTAATAATAATAATCATATTCATCTTGTTTTTATACTTTTATATTTTATAATATGATCAAATATAATGAACAAATTCTCCTTCCATTGTTTTTATCTTTTATTTTGATATTTGTGTTAGAGTTTGATTAATTTAGATTTGTGTTAGGTAAGATTCTATTCATAAGAGTGTTTTTTATTAAGATTTTTTTTTTATATTCACGGGAATATGAAAATTTTCATTAAGGGAGGAGGCGGAATCGCATCCACTGCATCTTTATCTTTCGATGGTTCTTCTATTTTTTTTCATTATAGCTCTCTTTAATGTGCAAGCGTTTGATCATAGATTTTTAATTATATTTTGGAAGTTTAGTTTCTAAAATTTGTTTGGTCATAAAGTTTGATCAAATTTTAAAATCTTGTTCTTCAAATATTAAGTTTCCAAAATTTGGTTTAATTTTTTGCAGACATTTTACTTTGGATTATATAATTTTAAAAAGTTTTCAAGTGAAAAATACCCAAACATAATTACATGCTTCAAAAATTCAATGAGTGTTTGACCATGTTTTATTATAAAATTGAAAAAAAAGTGAAAAATAGTATTTATAAGTCGGAGTTGTGTATGGCTATAACAATAAATTGAAGTTATTTTTGACTTGTTGTGAGTAAATTAAAATGAAAAATGAAGATCTTTTTTCTTTTTCAAATTCTTGAAAATACTGATATTCAATTTCAAGTTGAATTTTAAAATTTTATGACCAAACGTACTTCGAAATTCCACTTTAAAAAAAATGAATTTTTTTCCATGACACAAACAATTCCAATTACAAATTTTATAACCAAATGAAAGGTCAGTCTTCTTTCTATCTCCAGATGAAGAGATTCCTCTTGATCCATTGAGCCTTTATAACTTTTCTCAACTTCTTTCTTTAATTTAATAGTTCTAAAAAAATATCCTTTCATTGTATAAGTTCTAGTGTCCTAAACATAATTTTTCATGAAAATTAAATATAGTTTAAAATATTGTAAAACTTGATATATCCAATTTAATTGTATAAATAATTATAAAAAGTATTTTGCAGAAGTGACACATGTAATTTAAAATTCATAAATAGTATTATATTTTTCTAATTTATATGACACATTTTTTTTCCAGTCTGCTCCATTAATTTTTTATATAAAAACTTAAATTTTATTTTATTTACTCTTAATGATATAATTTATAACACAAATATCCAAGATATTATAGACTAAAAAAATCAATTTTTTTAAATCAAGTCAAACAGTGTCATAAAATTGAGACAGAAAGAACATGTATTTTAGTTTGGGAAAATTAAAAGAAAACATTTTAAATCTTATGATTTTAGATTGAAAACGCTCCTAATTTACTAAAAAAGATTTGAATCTTATAATATTAAATATGTTATGAATGTTGTAATTAAAATTACTAATAAATATAAAAACTAACATCCCTTTTCATATAAATTTGGCAAAAAGGTAAGTACCCATTTGAAATCGAAATTCGACAAGATAAGAAATATTGCGCTCTAAAAAGTAGTCTTAATAATTTATTTTCTTTATAATATATATGAAATAGATTTGTTCTTGGCTGCAATAATTACTTTGTAATATTGGTCCTCAATTCTCACAATTTTCAACATATTAAATACATTGTTATCCTTTGATTAGCAGTTTAGAATTCATACAAAAAATAAAAGAACTACTCTCTCTTCCTTGATTATTTATCTTTTTTTTTTTTTAGTTGTTCCTAATTACTTGTTCATTTTGACAAATCAAAAAATGACAATTTTTTTTTATGTATTATACCCTCAATTAATTACTTTGAAAAATGTACAACTTTTTGAAACTCTTAAATGTTAATTCATCAACTTGATAATTATAGGGGTAAAATGGTAAAGTATTATGTCAATCATTGTTTTTTTACTATGTGTATCAATTCAAAAATGGACAAGTAATTAAAGTTAGAAAAAATATAATTTTAACCAGTAATCAAACGATCGCTCAATTTTTACCTCGAAAATGGTGAAAAAGAGGAGAATAAAATTTGGGAAATACATGATACTTTGAGATTGACCCTTCATGGACAATAGACCATCACTTTCACCATTATCTTTTTTAACCATCATTAATGTCGACAATGACTATTGAGTATAACAAAATAAAAAGGTCAATAAAACTATTCATTAGAGAATGATATGTCATAATTCACTACTAGAGAGAAAAAAATGTGACCTTCATTTCTTTTAAATTTTCATTGAAATATTCTCCTTGACAATATTTCTTTAAAAAAAATCACTTCATGCATTAGTTCTATTATTCTCTCATTTGGCCATACATTTTGAAATTATATTTGAACATATATTTTATTTGAAATTTTGTGAGTAAGAATCTCAAAAATTCAGAAATCGATTTGAGCAGCTTTTGAAAATTTAAAAATATTTAAAGATAATTTTTTTTTTAAAAAAATCTACGATGAAACACTAGCGAAGTGTTCGTTTTATATACAACAACTTTTTTGGTGACAAGTAATATGTTTTAAATATATATTTGGTAATCTCTCACTTGCCAATTGCAGTGTTTTTGCTTTTGATTCTCTTATGTATGTTGACACTAGTTAAAACAAAGCACATGTTTTATTATTAACTTGTGCTAATAAATTTATCAGTGTACAAACACTACTAGATTTATTTTTGGTGTTGCAACTTAGGATTAATAAATAATGATGGAAGAAATTTATGACTTTATTTTTATGTTATTTAATCCTCCATTGAATATAATCCTAATAATTAGCTGAATATTTAATTGTATAGTCTAAGAAAATTGAGTAAATATTAATGCAATAATTGTAATGTACATCCATGTCATAACACACAAACTAATTAAACTTTAGGTTGGTTATAGATTTTGAAGTCAGAAACTTCTTAACGTTTTGATTTTTGAAATTATATTTAAAAAAGATTTAAAAAATTTGTGAGTGGAAATTTCAAAAATTGGCTCAAAAGATATTTGAAAATAAAATTGAAAAATCTACTCCAAAATTTATGGTCCAATGTTAGTTAAAAGTAATGCGATGGGCGTTTGACCATGTTTTATTGTGAAATTTGAAAAAAAAAATTGTTGTTTTCAAAGTGAAAAATGATATTTGAAAATTTTAAAGTTATTTTTGATTTATTTTTTTTGTGAGTAATATTGGAGTGAAAAGGATGAAAACACCTTTTGTTGTTTTTCAAATTTTTCTGGCCAAACATGATTTTAGAGTTCAACTCCAAAAAAAAGTGAAAAAATATCATGATCAAACACCTCCCTATAAAGTTTTAAATTTGAGTATCTATACTTATCTGAATTTATGATAGCATATTTGCCTTTTTTGTAAAAAGTGTTGTAACATTAGTTATAAATGTGGTCCTCTTCTTATCTTGATGCTAGTTTGGCTCTTGTAATGGAAAAATGGAAGTTAATGAAAAGTTACTATCTATGCTTAAACTTTGCATATACTACTTTCTCAAGACCTTATTTCTTTCCTTGGATTTGTCACTTTCAAGTATATTTTTGATGAGGTAATATATTTGGCTAAGTTGTTTTTACTTTAAAAGTAACAAAAGAAAACCAAAGTTTCTTTAAGTACATGAAATTACATCCAATTAGCATACCAAAAGGGGAATTTGAGTGACAATGAAATTACATCTTATTCTACTTGGGACGACTTAACTATAAGGTAACTAAAACAATGATTTAGAGTACTAAGTGAAATTTTGACATAAAATATAATAATTTTTTACCTTTTAATGTGGGATCGTGACAGTAATTATGGAATAAAATAATTTTTTTAAAATTAATTGTTGTATTTTTGCTTATCTAAGTACCTATTATTATTCATATATTTACCTTTTCATTACCTCTTCCATTATTCTATTATTGTTGAATATTATGAGTCTTCCAAATGATGCAAAATCTATTGTTGTCTGCGAAAAAAATATCAAAATCTGTCTCTTGGTGCCTTTTTTTAAGATGTCAAGCATTGCAACAATCAATTATTATATCAATACAATACTATTTCGATATTATTATATTAACATATCAAATTCTTGAACCAAAATTTGTTATTCTAATTTTATATTATATTTGTTTCATTGAAATTTGTAATATTGTTGTTATTCTTACTTTATAAGCTATAAATATGATGATCTTTTCAAAGGAATTGTTAGAAAAAATTGATTATGAAATAATAATTAATAATTTCGCATCTTAAAAAAAAACTAGAAAAATAGACTTTAGATAAAGTGTGTATATATATATATATATATATATATTTAAAGTCTCTCCTTTTAGTTTTTTTTTTAGAATTTCTCTTTAAAGTTTATTTTTGATTCCCAATCTTATTTAGTCGGTCAAACTACTTGCGAGGTTTAATGACATGTTACATCATCTTATTACTTCATATGTTTACTTTTACTTGTCCACATTGAACTTTGTATACCTTTAAAGAATCATAAATGGTGTGCATATTTTACCATGATACTCATATCAATTGATTTATAATTTTAATGAACTTGAGAACTGATTTGGAATGAGTAGTTAATGTTATAGGTAAAATAATTCTTTTTTTGACTTTCTTGATATGTTAAAGTGGACAAATAAAAAAATTATTTTTAGTATCGTGAGCCAACCGAGAACCAACTATATAAATACAAATTTAAAAATTATGTTCATCTAACTTTATATTATATTTGTTTCATCGAATTTTACAATATTGTTGATATTCTTAGTTCATAAGCTATAAATATGACAATTTTTTTCAAAGGATATATATATATAATTTTATTGAGTCAACCTTGCTACTTGTGAGGTTTAATGGCAAGTTGCGACTTCTTATTACTTCATATGTTTATTTTTACTTGTCCACCGTAAACTTTGTACCCCCTTTAAAGAATAATAAATGGAGTGGATATTTTACCATGATACTCATATCAATTGATTTATAATCTTTAAAGGACTTGAGAACGGATTTGGAAGTCAATATCAAAGTATGGCGTCATGCCAGATAAATCATCAAAAAAAGACTTGTAGCAATTGACATATATATACCACAAAAACTGACTCTATATATATATATAGGTGGAACCTTGTGCTAGTATATATCCTGGAGATGAGTTACGAATATCTAACACCTCTTCCCAATCAATATCTTGAGACAAATTTCATTGAAACAAGATGATAATCACCCTTCCACTCAAGCCTATATATCCATCTTGACTCCTGAGCATGGCTACAATAATTGTCTTTGCATGATAGTTCAAAACCCCTTAAAGTTGTCCACTCTTCGAACCTTCTTCTCTGTCATCTAGGCATAAACTTATTGTATAACATGCACCCTCAACAATATTTACAAACAAAATCAATTACTCTTATAAAGACCTATCAGAGGATACCATCTCCAAGGCTAGAATCTACACTTCAATATTCAGATGCTTGATGAAACGATGAATTTGTTCTTTCTCTGAATAAAATAGGTGCAAGAAATATCAAGACATGAATGAGTGGAAGAGCCTCATAGAGTTACGTACCGATAAGTAATTTGTTCCTGTTTCTCAGAGTGCATTGGACATATTTCTCCAAAAACACTACGTAGAACTAAGTTTATAGTGGAGGAGACCAATGACCTTACACTCTACATAATCCCTTCACTATATGTTTGCATCTCCCTAGAGCTGGAAAGTCATGACAAATTCAGCCCCGATATTTCTCCACTACTCCTATTTCGAGAAGTCTTTCATAAAAGTCAATAAATCGTCCTAGTAGGAGTTTTACTAATTCATCTCTCATTGATGGATCACTAATGCTCTCAATTATAGGACTCTAAAATTATCAAACTCTACATCATGGATCGCATGAAATTTTACCAAGTCACATTTACGCAAACCTAGCCTAGCAAGTATCGATTATTTGATCATTATTATTTGTAGATATTAATTCATTGAATACACACCGACACTGAAAAAGAAAATTAAGCTATATATTTGAATTAAGTTAAGGTTAACTTGTTAAGTGCGATTTAAATAAAAATTCTGCATTAAATAAATGAGTAATATATAATTTTTAGGCTAAGTATTTGTGGAGAAAATCAAGTGCTTGGTATTATGCTTAGAACTTATTTGCTATGTATCAACTTTTATAAACTTCAATTTTCAATGTTAGCATGGTATATTACTTGTTATAGTCTATATCTAATATGATGAGTCAAGAAGTACAATAATCAACTTTACAAGATTAATAATTACGTAATTTAGAAAATATATAGTAAATATTTTTGAAATAGTAATTTCTTACTTACAAACACTAGAAAATAAGTAAGAGATCTACTTATTTTTTAGAAAATGACACAAATAGTTCCTTAACTATAGGAGTAGGTCTAAAATGGTCCCTTAACTATACACTTAACAGATTTAGTCCTTTAACTATTCAAAAACTTATCAACTTTGGTCCCTTAACTATACACTTACCAGTTTTAGTCCCTTAACTATAAACTTACCGATTTTAGTCATTTAAGTATTCAAAAACTTATCAGCTTTGGTCTTTGTCCATTTTTTAAAATACAAATAGCTTAGGTTTATATTAACGGAATCCATGTCTCAAGAAATTAAATCCTTTAGCAATTTTTTCTATTGTTTCTCTCTCTTCGCTACTTTTTCTTCAAATTAATCTTATGCAAAGAACCTTAACCTCAACGATTTAAAATAAATTTCACGAGGAAAGAAAATATAAGTCATAATTTTATTCAACGGAGGATAAATGAAGCATATTATTGCTACTAATGACTTGACTATGCTAAACTGAAAAATATTATTACCCGTTAAATTCAAAGTTTGTACTCCAACGACTTCATTGAATGAAATTTGTTTAAATTTTCAGAAATTGAAATTTATAAAATGATAGATTTGTAATTTTTTATATTTTTTTAATAGATTAATTTTATTATTCTATTCATTTTATTTTATGTAAGGAAATTTGAGTAAATTAAATAAAATTTGCACTGATTAGCATATTCAAGTGCAGATTCAAGTCATTAACAACAATTATATGCTTAATTTTATCATGATTGAATAAAATTAGGACTTATATCTTCTTTTCTCATTAATTTTATTTTGAATCGTTGACATTATTGTTCTTTTCATAAGAGTAGTTTGAAGAAAAAAGGGCGGGATATTGAAACAACTTAAAAATGGGTTAAAGATTTAATTTCACGAAGATTCCCGTTAATATAAACCTAAGCTATTTGTATTTAAAAAATGGACAAAAATCAAACTTGATAAGTGTTTGAATACTTAAAGGACAAAAATCGGAAAGTTTATAGTCAAGAGACTAAAACCGGTAAGTTTATAGTTAATGAACCAAAGCTGATAAGTTTTTGAATAGTTAAGGGACTAAATCCGTTAAGTATATAATTAAGAGACCATTTTAGACCTACTCCTATAGTTAATGGACTATTTATGTCATTTTCTCACTTATTTTTCAAGAAAACATTCTCCATGAAAAACACTATACCCTAGAGTACACTTGTATCATTCTCATTGATGGAGATTATGCTTAGAACTTATTTGCTATGTATCAACTTTTATAAACTTCAATTTTCAATGTTATAAGCATTGTGTATTACTTGTTATAGTCTATATCTAATATGATGAGTCAAGAAGTACAATAATCAACTTTACAAGATTAATAATTACGTAATCTAGAAAATATATAAATATTTTTGGAATAGTGCTTTGTTACTTACAAACACTAGAAAATAAGTAAGAGATCTACTTATTTTTAAGAAAATGACATAAATAGTCCATTAACTATAGGAATAGGTCTAAAATGGTCTCTTAACTTATACACTTAACGGATCTAGTCTTTTTACTATTCAAAAACTTATCAGCTTTGGTCCCTTAACTATACGCTTACCAATTTTAGTTCCTTAACTATAAACTTACCAATTTTAGTTCTTTAAGTATTCAAAAACTTATCAGCTTTGGTCTTTGTCCATTTTTTTTAATACAAATAGCTTAGGTTTATATTAACGGAATCCATGTCTCAAGAAATTAAATCCTTTAGCAATTTTTTCTATTGTTTCTCTCTCTTCGCTACTTTTTCTTCAAATTAATCTTATGCGAAGAACCTTAACTTCAACGATTTAAAATAAAATTCACGAGAAAAGAAAATATAAGTGATAATTTTATTCAACGGAGGATAAATGAAGCATATTATTGCTACTAATGACTTGAATATGCTAAACTTTATTATAAGAAGAAAAAAATTATTACCCGTTAAATCCAAAATTTGTACTCCAACGACTTCATTGAATGAAATTTGTTTAATTTTTCAGAAATTGAAATTTATAAATGATAGATTTGTAATTTTTTTTAATAGATCAATTTTATTATTGTATTCATTTTATTTTACGTAAGGAAATTTGAGTAAATTAAATAAAATTTGCATTGATTAACATATTCAAGTGCGAATTCAAGTCATTAACAATAATTATATGCTTAATTTTATCCTCATTGAATAAAATTAGGACTTATATCTTCTTTTCTCATTAATTTTATTTTGAATCGTTGACGTTATTGTTTTTTTCATAAGAGTAGTTTGAAGAAAAAGGGCGGGGATATAGAAACAACTTAAAAAATGGGTTAAAGATTTAATTTCACGAAGATTTCCGTTAATATAAACCTAAGCTATATGTATTTAAAAAATGGACAAAGACCAAACTTGATAACTCTTTGAATACTTAATTAAAGGACAAAAATCGGTAAGTTTATATTTAAGAGACTAAAACCAGTAAGTGTATAGTTAAGGGACCAAAGTTGATAAGTTTTTAAATAGTTAATGGATCAAATCCGTTAAGTATATAGTTAAGAGACCATTTTAGACCTACTCCTATAGTTAAGAGACTGTTTATGTCATTTTCTCATTTATTTTTCAAGAAAACATTCTTCATGAAAAACACTACACCCTAGAGTACACATGTATCATTCTCATTGATGGAGATTATGGGCACTACTACTTTGTTTGAAGGTAGACGTACGTGGCCATTTGACCAAAGGGAAAAAAGATAAATATATCCTCAAACTATCGTAAATGACATGCATATACCCTTCATCATACTTTTCGGACATTGGTACACATGCCGTCCAAAAACTAGAGTATATATGCCCTTCACTCTAACGGAAGACTAAATAGGAACACGTGGCGCAATCTTATCTGTCGATCCGATATTTAATAAATATCAAATCGGTGAATAAGATTATAATACATATATATCTGTTAGTATAAATAATATATATACTCTAGTTTTTGAATGATAAATATATCAATATCCCAAAAATATAACAAATGATATCTATATATTATTTATGATGATTCGGAGATATATTTTTCCTTTTTTCCCTTAGACCAAATGTAAAATAGAGCATGAGGTAGAAGTTGATATGCAATGCAGCTTTTTTGACAAATGACAAGTGTGAAAAGAATCTCCGCCGTCGATTTTAGTAGCAAGGCGTGCTTTTGCTTCTGCATCCATTCATTCCCATAAAGTTCCTTTGGTTCATGTTCATACTATTTTTTATTTTTTTTTAAAAAGTCCTACTTTTAAGATAATAAAATATTATTCCACTTTTTGGGTCTGAATAAAGTTATTTAAGGCATTTTAAACATGCACTACAACCATGAGTCTTGATACGAAAGTGGAACTGTTTAATTTTTAATTAAAAATTTTGGGCTTAAAGAGAGACGGAGCTAGGTAGGATTTCATGGATTCAGATGAATTCACTAATTTTTCGTAAATTTTGTATTTGTATTAAAAAATTAAATAAATATATAGGTATATTAACTTGTGAATTTCCTAACAAAATTGTTTGACAACTCAATTGGTAAGAAGGGACAATGAAAATATTTTTTACACCAGTGTTGTGAGTTTGAACCCCACTATTCTTTCTAAAGGAAGCATCCTTTGTGCTCCCAAACTTTTAATATTTTTCTATTTTGTATTGAAATTTAGAACCCCCAAACTTTTAACCGCGATTGAAGGTTTTAATTGGAGGACATAAAAAACAAAACAAGCACTACAAATAAATTTTAAAACAAGACCTACAAATAAATCTTTCAATATTATCTAAAACGAATAATAACACTTCTCATCCCTTCTTAGATAAACTTTTGATTTTGGTATAGGCGATCCACCATATAAAATTTAGAGAAAAGAGTTAAAATGTTATTAAATTATATAGATTTGAATAAAATATCTTTTGTTGATAATTTAACTTAAAAATATTTTACCGTTAATATTTTAATCTAAAAGTATCCTTATTACTACTTCGGAGAAAAAAATACCCCATATTTCTAATAAACATAATTCTTTTTTTTTTCTAAAAAAAATACATTACTTTTCTAATAAAATAATATTTTTTTAAAACTTTTTTTCTTCTTTTAAAACCCCTCTAACTAAGACTAGAAGTGGAAAGCAATCATTTTCTTTTTTATCTTCTTTTATCAATTAAAATAGAATTATCACATATATTTTTTAAATTGAAAATATAGATCATTTATATAAGATTATAGTAATTTCATCATTAATTTTCATTAGATAATAATTTTAAATAATAACTAAAAATGTTTTTATTTCTTAATCATTTTTGAATTGAAATAGGATAAACATTTGCTAATATATTCCCTGATTTAAAGTTAAAAAGAAAAAAAAGGTATCAATAATAACTTTGTCGACAATATTTTATGATTTGAAGCAATGTAATAATTTTTCATGTTTTATAACATTATGATTTGTATCTTAACTCTAAATTCAATAATTATATTAGCAAATGTTTATCCTTCTTCAATTAGAAAAATATTGAGAAATAAAAATACATCCTATTTTATTCATAAAAAAGAATTTTATCATTATCTAAATAAAAAATTAATGATGAATTATGGTGATCTATTTATATGAAAATTAATGAGTAACAATATTTTAATTGGAAAAAGAACGTGTTTATAAAGAAAAACAAGTAAGGATATTTTTGGACCAAAATATTGACAGTAACGGTACTTTTTAATCAAACTATTAATCGAGGGCACTTTGTTCAATTTTCGCATAATTTAAGAACATGTTTTATCCTTTTCCGTAAAATTTATAGACACAAAAAATTAAATTAATAAATAATAATAATAATAATAATTAAAATCACAATTAATTATTTTTATATATTTAATTAATATTTTAATATAAATATATGATTTGAGTGAAATTGTTGGATTCACCTAAACCATAAGCCTAAGACTAAATCCGCACCTATTCTTGTAATATATGATAAGACATTTAATAGATTATTAAATATGAATTAGTTGATATCTTAAAAAAAAATAGTATTCCAAGTTTAGTTAAAAAAAAAAATTAAAAAATTAAAATTGCAGTTGAGTATGAAAATAAGTTGAGGATTTATGACTGAAAACATAAAAATACCCTAAAATACTTTTTTCATATTATAAAATTCATATTTCAAAGTTGAAATGACGAGTCAATTGATAAACTAACACTTATTTAAATAAATCTTCAAATATTAATTCAAATCTTTAAGAAAAAAGAAACCTATGACTTGATTGGTTATATATGAATTTTTAATCATACATATTAAATTAATCAAATTAGTAGCTCCTAAAAAAAAACTCCAATACAATAACTTACAAATGCAAATGTTATAGGATGTTAATGTTTGTTGCAAAGATCTGCGTATACTCTATCCTTTTAGATATTGAATATGTTATTATTATTGTCATCGAGCCCACTTGTGATTAAAAGACAAATCATAATTTTAAATACTCATTGAGTTAAGAAGATATTTATTATATTATAAATTATAAATATAAATAAATGACCAAAAAAAAATTCTTCATGTTTTTTTGTTTATTCAAAAAATTAGTACCTTTCCTTTATTTCATTCTCCTTTTTTTTTTTTTGGCTCAATTAGTATTTATTTATTTAATTATAGAGTAGGTGATGCGTGTCTTTTTTTAGCAGCAGAAAATCCGGCAGGTTTAAGGGACTCGCAATGACGCATTAAGGAATCTCTCTATTATTTTAATTGCTGTCACCATCCATTAAAATTTAAATAACATGTTTAATTTAATTAATTAATTAGGTAACAGAATAATTATTAAACGAAAACTTACAAGTTTTTTTGTGTAGGAAAGTGGATGGTTGGATGAACCGCGATTGAAGTTATGGGTCGATAGTAATTGTTACAATGTGTTGGAGCAATCTCTTATATTGCAGTTTAAGCTTTCTATACAAGTTCAATTAAATGCACTGTGATGATCGAAAACAACACGTTTGAATATATAAAATATATAAAGCGTATAGTGATGACTGAAAACAACATAACAACTCAAGCTGAATCTAATCTATGTTTGAAAGCTTCTAACTCAATTAGAGTTGCTGGGACATGCCCCCAGCTAACTCAAACAAGACTGAAAGTAAAGCATGTCTATTGTCCTCGAACTATGAGGACTCACCACTGAAACTGCTGAGTACGAACTGGAAGTCAAGCTAAACGCAATTTGGATGCTGAGCGCCTGAACCTACATCATACAATGGTGTAGCGCAAATGCGCTTTGAATGTACTGAGCATGCATGATATATGCTAAGCTGAACAATATAAAAGCTAAACATGGAAATAGATATACTAAAGCATAACTGAAAATTGAGTTGGATGCAATGACCGAGTACTAATCACGAAGATAATATAATGAACTGAATGCTGAAATAAATATTGAATACATGGTCAATGCAACATGAATCTGACTGTGCAAACTACTATTAACCGACATAAACCATGTGAGCTAAACGTGGAGTCCGATGTATACGCCCTATCGAGAGGATCCAATAAACCTTGCCAGGGTATAAAGGCATGACTATGGTGTGATCACTAAAATTGATGCCCAACAGAGGGGACTTATATACCTATGCTGGCACGTAGTTTGAGACTTGAGGGTACGCTGAGCCCTAGTCCAACTCGGTGCTAAGTCTACTCCTAACTAAATATGTATAGATAAAATGCAATTGAAATACCGAATAGCTCAAAATACTGATAACTAACTGAGAATGCAATATACATGTACTGAAAGATATGACAGTTGAATTTTGAAGCATGATTGTTTGACTAATCTGCCTAGCAACTATAATTCATGAAATACTGATAATTAATTACCACAAGCTAGGGTTTCTGAGTTCTATACATGTGACTATACTACTTCTCCAAGAAACATGTAATCAATAACATAGAAACTATAACAATTAAATTTCAATGGATCCCTAAGATTTAGGAACCCTAGGTCTGAACAATTTATGGAGAAACTAAAGAATTAGCTAAATTATAGGGACGTAATGGGTGAAAGGAACCCACTAGTGAAATTTCACATACATGGTGGCAAAAACTACGAAGAAATCTTTTCAATTTCGAGGCTGAACTTGAAGAAGACCTTTGTTTGTTCTTGGGAGAAACTAACGCCTCTTCCTCTTCTTTTCTTTCTAAGTTAGATGATTTCAGTAGAATGAGGGTTTTAGGTAGTTTCTGACTAGATTACTAAGCTTAGACTGAGTAAAATGACGTAGTTTAAGCACCAAACGGTGTAGTTTAAGTAGCAAACTAATAGGGGAAAAGACCAATAAGACCCTCACTTAAAACTGACGAGACTTTCACGAGGCACTTGACAGGTCGTCTAAGGCATGATGGCCCGTCTAGTGGGTCGTCATGCTGCCCTGCCCGACAGGACTTCTCCAAATCGATCACAACTTTTTACCCCGGTCTTAGAATTAGGCAAACTTGGTGGCTTTGGAAAGAGGACTCAAAGATCTTTAATCTGATAGGTTATGAGCCACCTAATTCATTTTTGCTAAGAGATATGATCGTTTGAAGTTGACCCAAAACTGAAAACCTGATAAGCCTCTTTCACGGACGACTTCAGGGTCCGTGTGAAGCTCCACGGACCGTTTAGGCAATTCCGTGGTCCTTCACAGTAGCTTGGAGATTCTGTGCCTCTTTTCACGGACGAGCTCACGGTCCGTGTAAGGCTTCACAGACCGTCTAGGTGTCCGTGGTCATCCACAGTGGCTAGGTGCAACACCACGAGCAGGGTGACGGGTCCTGGTCCTCTTCACGACCCGTGGACCCCTCCGTGGTTTGACCTTCTCCCTTTTTCAATCCTAGTTCAAATTTTCGAGGTGTTCCAATATCTTCCCCTTGGGATCATTCATCCTCGAATGAAGACTAAACAAGCTTAGTTTGGAGGAAAGAGCTCCAATCCCTACCAACTGAGTACTAGAAACTGATATCTAACTGAACTGAGTTCCATGAACATGCAAGCTTAGTTTCTTGTCTTTCAATTTCTATTAATACATGTTGTTCATTGCTTTGGTTATCACATTATTTGACATTGTTACTGTGCCTTTTCCGAGTGTCATGAAATGATTTCGTTATTATTTGTTATGTTTGCTTTTCATTTGGACGTTATTTTATAACATCATTATTATTATGAATTTCTTAAATTGAGGCTCTATCAAAGATAACCTCTTTATTTTCACAAAATAAATATAAAATATATGTACATTCTACGAAAACTTCACCCAGTGAAATATAGTATGGGTACTAGGTGTATTATTGTTGTTACTTTGCAAACCACCTCAAAATTGACTAGTGCAATGAGGCATTTGTAGTGCACACATTACATAAGAATTAGTTGAGATTGTTAGGCCAAACTTTTTGGGAAGCAAGAAATTCTTTCCTTTACACACAAACAATCCATCTTTAATATTTTCTTGAAATGATATATTTAAATCATCACACAAGAATAAAGTAATTATAGTAATTGTGCAGTATTATAACATTGATTTAGCTGTTGTGTGTACAATTAAAAGTGATAATTTTCACCATTTTAATTTATATGACATCATTTTTTTAATTAATTCATTCATTCAAGAATGAAATATTTCATAGTTAAAAATTATTTAATTTTAAATTTTGATTTCACTCATAATGGAAAGTTTTTTTTATTGTTATACGTACACATATTATGATATATAGAAAATCACCTCACATAAATCAAAATAAAAAAAATTATACTACGTGAGAATATAGAAGAGTTGTACACGACGCTAGAGCTTTGATTATGAGTTCCACAAAATTCAACAACCTTATTTTTTTTAATTTTTTTTAAGAATAGGAGAGTTTCTCAGGTTCAAATGAACTCATGCTCCCCTTCTTAGATTATATATAATAATATTGTATTTTTATAAATATACTTAAATATAGATGAGTGAATAATGCAATGATGATCACATGCACTTTTCTATGTGAGGTTAAAATTTAAATCTTATATCTATTTTTCTTTTTCGTTTTAAAATTAGATAACACTTCTCTAAGAAGTTATTGATAGAACTTTACATTTTAATTAGAATAAATTTCTTTTTTTTCTTTAATCTTTCACAATTTTCAAATCTGTCACATTAGCCAATCTCTGTTTTTTTTTTAAATTTATCAAAGTGTAAAATTTGAATATAATTAAATCATATATATATATTATTTATATATATAAAAAAATAATTTAGAACTCAATAATTTAAAAATGATTAGTTATTGGAAAAGGGGTGAACAGTTTTAGAGCGTTATCATAAATGTCATAGTCTAGTGTTGTGCATCGTCCATGTATATACTCTTTTCATGTTTGTGGATTGTGAATCTTTAAAAGTAATAAACAAACAAACCAAAAAGCTATATTCCCTAAATATTTCCTTTTAGTTTTTCCTACTTATTTACGTAGATGATTGAAATGTGATATGAAATTGCGATATAAAATTATGAGATGAAATTAACGTTTGAACATGTGATAAGAAATCATGAGCTGAAATCAGAATTTCATATCGCATGGTCAAACTTTAAGTTAAGCTTTCTTTGATAATAAAGTCATTTACCATTAAAAGTATTTTCCAAGTTAATTAGCTAAGCCACTATTTTCTAAGAAAAATATGTTTTAAAAAACATTTTTGACAAAAAAAAAAATTCTTCAAAATAGACAAGATTTTTAAAGCTGATCAAATGGGCTAATAAGTCATCTCGTAATCTTAAGAAATTAATTAGCTTTCATTGAATATTGTGAATATCATCTAGATGAGGTTGAATAAATATAATCTTAAACATCTTTTAATTAAAGCTCTCAAATTTGATCGTAGAATAATTTTCTAGTAGCATATTTTCTCCACTAATAGATAGATCTTTTATACTATGTGAATTAAAATTAATCAGAGTAATAAATAGTTTCTTTATCTTAATTTATGTAGAATAATTTGAATTTTGAGAATTAAATTTAATTTTATTAATCTTGAATTAGAACATAAAATTTATATATTTGAAAATTACGTAAAAAGAATTAAAAATACAATAATTTAAAATTTAAAAATATTTAAAACACACACACACACATATATATATATATACTATAAAAACATATATTTGACTCTAAAAAATTAAAAATTATCACATAAATTAAAATGAAGAAGTTTGTGAATACCAGAAAAAGACATATGTAGTAAATTATGATAGTTGAGGAAACAGTACGATTATTTGAACGGTTGTAGATAGCTTTAGGAGCACGCAGTGCAATTGTTATATTTATTTTATTTTATTTATTTTAGTTTGCATGAAGATTTGGATCTCTTATGCGTCACACTTTTGGCCTTTTCTCTTCTTCTTTTTATATCTCCATTCTTCTATTCTTTAGATTTTTTTTCTTTCATAACCATGTCATTAAAACTTGTAGGATTTAGGTAGTTTAGAATCGAACTGAAATTAATAATTTGGATTGAAAAGAAATATTGATTAATTGATAATGGGTTATTGGTTTAGTGGTTTTGGTATCGGTTTTAATTTTTTTAATTATTGGATTATCGATTCTTAACGGTTTGAGGTTAATTCTAATTAATGGGTTGACTGCTAACCCTATAATCCAATAGCAAATTAAATAGTTATATTTATTTTATACCATTTGATATATAAAGTCCTTGACTTATAATTTCGTTTCATACCTTTATTTCAGGTCGTCTCAGACTTTCGGTTATTCTACCATGTGACAGTGTTTTCTTTTGAGCAAAGATACAATCGCTCAACTCATGTGTATGGTTCATTTGATTTGTCATTTTGTCTCTAAATGATTTTCAATGATTTTTTTATGTCAAATCTTAACGGTTAAACCGATTAAGATCAAATCAATAAACTAATATCTTAATGGTCCTATATCAATTTAACATGTCTACAAACCAATAAATCAAACAAATAAACTTCAAAACCGAATCAAGTTGATCGATACATCAACCCTAGTAGAATTATACCTCAATAAAAATGGTTTCTCATTACTTAGACAAATTCGAGCATTCATGTACTGAATATATACCGATAAGCTGAATAGATAAGCTTCAAAATTGAATCGAACTGATTGATCATCAACCCTAGTAGAATTGTACCTTAATAAAAATGGTTTCTCATTAGTTAAGACAAATTTTAGCATTTAGGTACTAATAAATACAATATTATTTAGGAAGTGTTTGAAAATTACTACATGTAATTATTGAGATGTGTAATCATTAATAATGATGTTTGACCTATATTATATATACATTACTCTTATTGCAATCTAAAAATAAAAAAAATTACAAGAATATAATTAAAAAAGTCTTAGGTCTTTTGAAGAATATTACTTTATATAATCCATTGTTGGACTAAGGAGTTTATATCATCTAAAAGCTACCATTTATTCGGTGGAAATTGAATTGGAAGTTGGTTTGCAAGTGAGAAGGTGGCTATAAGGGGAGGGAGGATCTAGTAGAAGTTCGAGTATGAGTTCAGTCGAATTCGATAATTTTTATTTAAATTGTATATTTTTGTTTAAGAATTATTAAATAAATACAAATATTATATTTAGAATTTATATATATCACTTTAAATCGTCATTCTAAATAAATTTAGAATAATTTTTATTAAATTGTATATTTTTGTTTAAAATTATTAAATATATACAAATATTATATTTAGAATTCAGATATATCACTTAAAATCGTGATTCTAAAATTTAGAATTCATATAGTAAGATGTATATACATATATAGATTTACAGTAAGAGTTAATAGCAAAAAAGTTACATGGATTTTTTCCAGATTAACAAGTAAATAAATTTTAATATGTGAAAAACATACGTAAATAAGAAAAAGTTCTAATTTTTCCTTAACATGCATAAATATTTTTTCAAAAAAAAAAAGTAAATAATTAAATAGCTAAATAATATCATAAAAAATAATTGATATTTTTTTTAACTCACATAGTTATATAATATCAAAATCATGATTTGTGACAGTTGCCAAATAAAAATAGAGAGATATGCGTTAAAACAAATTCTACAAAAAGACTTATCACCACACAAATGTAAGACCACAAATTATAAAAATTTCAAAAGTAAATATAGTTTGGATGCTATTAACCAAGTGTAATTATACTTTAGCTATTTACCATTTATAGCAATTATATTTAGGGTGTCAGACGACTGTATTTATGCACTTTTGAGTTCATGTATCAATGAATACAATCCTTGTTAAGAGGCTTAAAATGTGCTAGATAATTTTTTAAATACACTTGATACACTAGTAATCTGTATATACTATATTCATCTGTAAATAATAACAGTATAACATGTATTCATTCACTCTAATTTATATCACTTGTACATTCATTCGCTCTATTCATTTATAACTACTATTCAATTATTACCAACCTATAT